>APFE030740376.1:32329-119229 GCA_000404065.3 Pinus taeda | reverse complement strand
GGCTGGCCCCAAGGCTCGCGCCTGACTCAGACCTCATCTGCCCCAAGGCAGGCATCCGATCCGGTACTCAATGACCCCAGGCATCTCGCAAGGCTGGCCCACTCCCTCCACAACTACTAAGGCGCCCAGCCGCAGGCATCGAAGTCCTTTACATCCCTTCCAGACTTTGGCATCCCAATCCAATAACAGGCACCTAGCCTGGAACATCAGGCACTTGGCCTCTTCAAGATGGTCCCATAGCTCTTCTAGAGCTATCCATCAAGAGCTATACACAAGACAAAGGAACCACTACATATGTAGTGTTGATTGAGTTTGTCCCCAGCCCATAATACCATATGGTGTTACTTATTCTCTCTCATGCGTATGGGCTCACACGAGATCAACGAATAAACCGGCCCTTTCGGCCCATTTGTGGAGTCCTGTGAATCATCACACCTCAACATGCAACCAATGCATTAGCTATACCATCATAGTATCATAGAAAATAATCCACATGCCAAGTCTTGCATGTCATCATGAAAACATTCATCATTGTTAATCGCAAAAAAAAAAAATAACGAACTGCATGCTCATGCATGTCATAAATTTGTATGCAACTATCACATGCTTCACCTCATGAAATACCATCATAAGTTATAACATCAACATGTTTGCATCAAAGATATATCATGACTTTCGTAATAAATGAAACACATGTTAGTATCTTATCATAACATCATGATCTCTATGAATATCATACCCATTATGAGCATTCAACATCGTTATATAATAACATATAAATAAAGAAGCATCACATATACCCTCATACCATCACATCATGAAACATCATTAATAAGATAAGCATCTCAATACTTATAAAATATAAAACAACAATGCACTTTAAGCATTATTATCATGAACTGATTTCATTTAACAATGAATACTAACTATGAATTAAGATTATTCAACATCCCTCTAAGTTCTATGTTATCTCATGAATACTATTATTGTCATGTTTTCCTCAAGATACCAATTGCTTTCCAATATTCATTTTCACTTCTTTCAACTAGGAAGTTGACAATTCATTAAGTACATCGTGAGTCTCATCAGCTTTGAAATTTAATCTCTCGTCATATTTGCTTCCCTTATCAATTTATGTGTAGTCCTTCTCAAGGTTTCATTATATAATTCTTTTTCCTAGGCTTCATGTTTCGTGTTTAATATTAGTCTACATAGTCTATATAATTTTCCAATAATTAATCATCATTTTCGACCTAGTTTATCACTTGACATTCTCATTCATTACAAGTATTCTCAAGTTCCAATTTAGACACTTTTAAATCTTCCAATTTTGCATCTACTTGCAAAGTTATCCAATTCCCATCATACAGTTATTCATGTAGTTATTACTTCTATAACCCAATGTTACCATAATTTCATTATCGCCTTTATTATTTATTTATTTTTTTTGCATGCTATAGGGAGCATAAAAAAAATGTCATCATTCCTTGGCTTCGTCTTAACGAATGACATGAATTGCTTATTATAACTTTTTGATCTAACCACTAGGATGCCTACAAACTCTAGCAAAAGATATTGAAAGAATTGTTTACAACTTTTGACCAATACAAAAAAATAGACGCAACCATAACTATCATTATGCACAAATTGGACAAGAAAATAATCTTCACTAAGTCAAGAACTTGCATCAATTACAAACTTAAACCACATTTCACCAATTTCATTATTAATGATTCTTATGAGATTTATGTATAACTTGATCTTTTTTTTTCTTTTTTTCTTTTTTTGTTTTTACCATATCCATATAAAGTGTATTCAAATTCTGAAATAATACTTATTTGTAACCATATTGAATATCGTAATTTCACTACTAAAATATAATACATTATGGAATTTTGACAAAATATTAAAAACAAAATGCATGATTGGATTTTAAAACGAATCATTCAAAAATCACTTAGTTTAGAAAATATGGCTACTATTAAATTCCCTAACATTAAATATATATATACAATATAAACCATAATTAAAATATTATAATATCTTATTAACTTATAATTCAAGTTCACCATATATATCTATAAAGTTATATATTGAATAAATCAGCGTTCTCAAAGGAGAATCAAAATAATAAGAGCCGTCAATAACTCATTGTTGTTGCCATTGCTTAAAGAAGATTTTATTTATTTATTGTGCAAGTGTGTTAATGGAAAAGAATTCAAATTTATACTGGGATGAAATGTAAGTATTTATATGCCACTTCTTCCAGTTATATTGGAATTGATTTTAAGTTGTATCAAATTTACATAAGTTCTATGTCTAACATTGATGCTATAGTCAATCCCAATATAATTTTATGATGATACTCATCCTTTCATTGTTGCCGCTAACAAGCGTATGGTCGTTGGATAGTTTAAGGAATACCTTCATACTCATACTCCTATTTTTATACATTCTAATTCATTAACGTCATTTTAAACACCTAATTTGGAATATGAATAGTGTGCACAAATTGCAGATTTGACATTATAGGTTGGTTTTTAAAAAATTAATAAATCAAATTTGAAGGAATAAAAATGTAATCTCGCTCAGGCAGAATTTGAGTTTGCAAATTCCAACCGGTTAAAATTTAAGAAAAATGGCTAAATCAATTAAATCAAGAAAAATCAAAACAGCTTAGTTAAAAAATAGTATGCAGGATGAACAAATTGCTACAACACTGCAAAGACAATGTAGGAATTAATAAAGTAACATAAATTTGGAGTAATTCCTTCAAAAAAATTCTTTCAATCTACTGTGTTAGGAAAGAAATAATAATTTATTCAAAAGATAGAGAGAAAGTATTACCCATACCTGAAATGAGATTTGAACGACGTAAATTCTATTTCAACGATAAAAGGAAGAGATGATCATTTATTGGGTAAAGAGGTTCATGAATTCAAAAGTCAACAGAAAGTTTATTGGCTTGGCAATTGTATGGAGCAAATCGTACTTCAAACTCACAATCTAAAACTCTCTCTACAGGCAATCAATTTCTCTTCTTCAATGTACACGAAATCATCTCATAAACAATGGATTTCTTCAATCCAATTTCAAGTAACAAGATTTCCCAGTAAGATAAACACGATTCCAAGCACAACTATTTGATTCATACAAGTTTTAAGGGGAAAGAAACTTGATTGTGAATCTGTCCACTCTTCAACTACAAATTAAAACAACACACAGAAACCATGAACCTTGTAAATTTTTTTTTTTTCTTTAAAGCAGAGACTAGAGATTCTAATTCCGTTTTATAGACATACTTAAATCAAACAGTTCTCTAGACCATTTCCTAAAAGTACCCTTCCCATTTTTCCACAAAGTACCCTTCACATTTTTCCGTAGCTTCAAAATAGAATTACCTTCCTGCTTGCACAATATCCAGTTGTGCAAGGTTTATCCTTCTTCAAACACCAAACCAGTTTTTACTTATCATGCACAATAATAAGAAGAAGTTTACATCCTTTGAACAATTTCAATGATGATCCATGGAATTTTCTAACATGACAAAATTTTGGTGATATATGTGGTTTCAAAATATGATCCTTCAGTCGAAAAGTTTTACAAAATTTTAACGAAATCTTCATAATTAATAATACGAGGAACAAAAGCATTTGCCTAGATATCTCTACTTGCAGCAATATATCAAATATATGGTTTTCTTGGTTTCTAATCACTAAACACCATAGCTGTAACCCTACAAACCACTCACAATCAAACCCTTAAACAATCTGCAACCTTCAATTATGCAAACTCCAACACCACAGCCTTACTCTGGTTATCCCCATACAGGCAGATAGTTTAATTAAAATTAGTGATTTCTCTAGCTTTGCACACCATTAAACTTCTTATTCAGCAGGATAACTTGATTAAAATGTGCATCTTCTTTATCATTAACCATGGATACCGATTTGATTATTTCACGAAGCTTGAGGCCACTGCCTCACGGGGCATATACTGACGCCATAAAACTTGAAATACCACAGGACTAGCAATTAGGGAGATCCCTCGAGCACTAACCAATCAAAATCTAATCTCATCTACCAATTCAGATCTAATATCGTCTGGGTATATGGATAGGAATAGACCCGAGAGTTGTGTTCTACTCAAGTCTTTGGGAGACCTATTGAGTTATTGCACAACTTCGGCTGTGTTAGCTAAGGGTCGAACCATTGGTGATAGGATCAAAGCAACAGAGGTAACTGTTCCAAACAACAATCAATGAAACTATAAAAAACAAAGTGAATTGATGGAAAGAGTAGCAAGCAATCAAAAAATCATCAACAACTATCTGTGATAAGAATCCAACCGTAAATGGTTAGCATGTCAACAATCATACTAATGCACACAGAGACGCCATGATCGATCAGTTGCACCACTTCTATTGCAGGTATAAAAAGATACAAAAATAGGCTGGGATGAAAGCATTACAAGGAAAATGTCGATAGGGTAATCCACATGCAGCAGATCTAGAATCACCAAAATGAAAAACCAACTGAATATACATTGGCCCAAACCCTCAATCTCCAATCTCAGAGTAGATCAATTCACCGTTACGGCACATGGCCAGTATACATTATATTTTGTAAATACTTGAATTAATATTCACTGCAATTCTCGACCAAAATTACACGCACATTGTTTGCAAACTCACAGAAACCATTATAATGAACGTCTTGCACCTAGCATTTTTGGATTACAAGGACGAAACAAAAGTCATGTCTACCAATAAAGTGAACATTCAAGAGAACTTCCCAAAAATTATATAGCTCAAGCAAGGCAAAACATAAATTCAACGAATGTAAAAAGGAAAATTGAAGGCTAGAAAGCCAATTTTGTCGTCTGGTGAAAAATCACAATCATACGCATGCTACGAATGTCGATACTAATTTAAAAGTAGTGCTTACAATTACAAGATTATTGCCCCTCAAATTCTTTCTCTCTGCAGTGAATTTTGTATTGTTATTCTAAAAAGTATCTCCCTGCAGTGAATTTCTAACAAAAAGGATGAGGCAGCTGTGATATATATATTTGTTTTCACATGAATATATATGTTTCCATACTTCAGGGTCTATTTTCAATTTATTTGAATGTTAGAGACCATTCTTTTGAAAAGGCATGACTATTAATTTACAAAAGAAAATTCTAAACCATTCAATTAAAACTTTTAATAACTCCCATTTATTCAAAATGAATTATATATATATATATATATATATATTATATAATATATATATATATATATATATATTTATATATATATATATTATATATTATATATAACCTCTCTATGACATTGCAACCCTATTCTAAAGACATTAAGATATTTAAAGTTTCCATGAAACAGAACACTTTTGCCTCAAAATCACGAAAGACGACTGAAAATTTCATGATGGGTTTCTTCCTAATATAATGACCAATATAATTGAACAAGTTCAATTCCTTCATGCAATTATGGTTTCAACTTCCAAACATATCTCTTTCGTGACGGCTGTGTCCGATGACAAAATAAAATTCTAAAATATTTAATGAATGTTGTAGAAACGTAATCAAGAATGATTAGATGGAATATGATCAGCACAAATTCATTCAAATATGATGAGGAAATGTTATAACCAAGATGAGTTTCCATAGTACTCACCATTTCAGCACGGCAGCGCACACGAGTTTCTATAGTACTCACCATTTCAGCACAGCAGCTATCTTAAAAACGTTGCAGAGGTTTTCACAGGTATCCACAAGCAGCAACCATGAGTATCATGAAGTTTTGCAGAGAATGCAATAACATATTGTATCCAAAGGAAAACAGAGAAAACAAGATTCTATTGTATGCCTACCGAAACTGCGATCATCAGGTCAGTTATAAGACAAGCTTTTACCTTAACCTGCAACGTAAGGAGTGAAGAACTACAAGAGGAATCTTTGTGTTATGACTATGGGTTGCTGTGAGAAAAGTTCATAGTCCCACGTCATTTTGAGCTTTACTTTAGTTAATGATACCCTGTAAGTTGTAGAGGGAGCACTCTGTGTATCGTGGGAGCTACTACCTGTTAATTTCTTATAGATACTGCAATTCAAGAACTCGGCAAGACCTCCAAGATTCCGAGTACAATCTATGCACTGGTTTTTTTTTTAATTTTAATATTTAGCTTTTTTTTTTTTTTACTACCTTTCGATGTATATAATTACAGGGTTTTTACATGGATAGAGACCACACTTCCTAAGGGATGGAAAATGCAAGGACAGGACAATCACAATTGCTGTAACAAAGGAGGAAGAACTACAATGCAGTTTTTTTCCTCTTGATGAGTTTCTGGATAATCAGATCTTAATATTTAGAATGGAAAGACAACCTATATCTACAAATTGACTTGACGACTAAGGGTGGTATTTAGGATTCCTTCAATCTTAACCATCAATATAGAAAACAACACTAAAATTGCTATCAATCAAAATCTCCACAGCAAATGAGGAAAATCACGATATTTTAAAAGGTGCGATCAGCATGTTATAGTACTCCATATCAAAATATAACTATGCAGTAAGTATGCATTGAATAAAGAAAATTTACGGCATAATGAGGGTTTGTAAAAAATTATGCGGCTTCCTGGAAGTAATCCACCTGTAACTTTCAAACAAGTTAAGTTAAAAAATTCCAACAAAATAAATTTTTCAGATGCCCATAGGCCCTAAGGGGAAACTTCCTCTGATACCATATGTAACAATACAAAGTAAAACTAAGATTAATGTCTTAATGAAAAACAAATACTTACAAATGAGCTCACCTATATTACTTGTGATTGAATTCTGCCAAATGATCACAAGATTTTGGGGACGACTCTCCTCCCAACCGTAGGCTCAATTGTGCAGGACTCTGCTACAACTGGCCACCCTCGAGCCCTCAATCAACGTACTACTGCCAATGCTCCTAAGTCTTAGTATACCATTCTCCCAAGAGAATGAAAGATAAAATCTCGGAATGATAGAATGCAACAATACCTCTCATCTTCCTCACCATCTATTAAATAGAGCAACATTGGAAGGGGAACCACATGCACACACTCCATGTGTCTACATGCAACTTTGATTTTTAGCTTTCTTGTTTTATTTCTTTACTTTTCTTTTGATTTTTAGCTTCTTGTTTTATTTCCTTCTTTTTGATAGCTTTATTGATTTTTTTATTGTTTTCTTAGTTTTATTTCTATTTATTCTTATTCAAAGCTTTAGTATAGTTATTACTATTTTTATTTTTATTATTTTTATTTATTTTCTTGTATATTTTTAAATATCATTTAATATTTAACATTTATGATTTATTTTTAATTTTATTATTTATTATTAAGGGGAGGGATATTACACTTACAGCTTAGTCTCTCGTATTGCTTTGCAGCTTTTTCTCTCGTATTGCTTTCCAACTTAGTCTCTCATAGTGCTTTGCTACATAGTCTATCATAGTGCTTTGCTGCTTAGTCTCTCATAGTGCTTTGTTGCTCAGTCTCTCATAGTGCTTTGCAACTCATCTCGTCGTGCTTTCCAGCTTAGTCTCTCATATTGCTTTGCAGCTTTTTCTCTCATATTTCTTTGCAGCTTAGTCTCTCATAGTGCTTTGTTGCATAGTCTATCATCGTGCTTTGCCGCTTAGTCTCTCATAGCGCTTTGCTGCTTAGTCTCTCATAGTGCTTTGTTGCTCAGTCTCTCATAGTGCTTTGCAGCTCATCACGTAGTGCTTTGCAACTTAGTCTCTCGTACTGATTTGTAGCTTAGTCTCTCGTAGTGCTTTGCAACCTAGTCATTTGTATTGCTTTGCAGCTTAGTCTCTCATATTGCTTTGCAGCTTAGTCTGTTGTATTTCTTTGTTGCTTAGTCTCTCATAGTGCTTTGCAGCTCATCTCGTAGTTCTTTGCAACTTAGTCTCTCGTACTGCTTTGCAGCTTAGTCTCTCGTAGCGCTTTGCAACTTAGTCATTTATATTGCTTTGCAGCTTAGTCTCTCGTATTGCTTTGCAGCTTAGTTTGCAGCTTAGTCTGTTGTATTCCTTTGTTGCTTAGTCTCTCATAATGCTTGGTTGCTTAGTCTCTCATAGTGCTTTTTTTCTCAGTCTCTCATCGTACTTTGTAGCTCATAGTAGCTTTATTGCTTAGTCTCAAATAGTGCTTTGCAACTTAGTCTCTCGTATTGCTTTGCAGCTTAGTCTCTCGTAGTGCTTTGCAGCTTTTTCTATCGTATTTCTTTGCAGCTTAGTCTCTCATCATGATTTGCTGCTTAGTCTATCATAGTCCTTTGTTGCTTAGTCTCTCATAGTGCTTTGCTGCTGAGTCTCTCATAGTGCTTTGTTGCTCAATCTCTCATAGTGTTTTGCAGCTCATCTCATAGTGCTCTGCAACTTAGTCTGTCGTACAGATTTGCAGCTTAGTCTCTCGTAGTGCTTTGCAACTTAGTCTCTTGTATTACTTTGTAGCTTAGTCTCTCGTAGTGCTTTACCGCTTAGTCTCTTGTATTTCTTTGCAGCTTTTTCTCTCGTATTTCTTTGCAGCTTAGTCTCTCATAGTGCTTTGCTGCATAGTCTATCATAGTGCTTTGCTGCTTAGTCTATAATAGTGCTTTGCTGCTTAGTCTCTCATAGTGCTTTGTTGCGCAGTCTCTCATAGTGCTTTGTAGTTCATCTCGTAGTGCTTTGTAGCTTAGTCTCTCATATTGCTTTGCAGCTTTTTCTCTCATATTGATTTGCAGCTTAGTCTCTCATAGTGCTTTGCTGCATAGTCTATCATAATGCTTTGCCGCTTAGACTCTCATAGTGCATTGCTGCTTAGTCTCTCATAGTGCTTTGTTGCTCAGCCTCTCATAGTGCTTTGCAGCTCATCTCATAGTGCTTTGCAACTTAGTCTCTCGTACTGCTTTGCAGCTTAGTCTCTCGTAGTGCTTTGTAACTTAGTCATTTGTATTGCTTTGTATCTTAGACTCTTATATTCCTTTGCAGCTTAGTTTGTAGCTTAGTCTCTTGTATTGCTTTGTTGCTTAGTCTCTCATAGTGCTTTGCAGCGCATCTCGTAGTGCTTTGCAACTTAGTCTCTCGTACTGCTTTGTAGCTTAGTCTCTCGTAGCGCTTTGCAACTTAGTCATTTGTATTGCTTTGCAGCTTAGTCTCTCGTATTGCTTTGCAGCTTAGTTTGCAGCTTAGTCTGTTGTATTCTTTTGCTGCTTTGTCTCTCATAGTGCTTAGCTGCTTAGTCTCTCACAATGCTTTTTTGCTCAGTCTCTCATCATCCTTTGCAGCTCAGAGTAGCTTTATTGCTTAGTCTCTCATAGTGCTTTGCAACTTAGTCTCTCGTATTTCTTTGCAGCATAGTCTCTCGTAGTGCATTACAGCTTAGTCTCCCGTATTGCATAGCAGCTTTTTCTCTCGTATTGCTTTGCAGCTTAATCTCTCATAGTGCTTTGCTGCATAGTCTATCATAGTGCTTTGCTTCTTAGTCTCTCATAGTGCTTTGCCGGTTAGTCTCTCATAGTGCTTTGTTACTGAGTCTCTCATAGTGCTTTGTTACTGAGTCTCTCATAGTGCTTTGTAGCTCATCTCGTAGTGCTTTGCATCTTAGTCTCTCGTATTTCCTTGTAGTTTTTTCTCTCGTATTGCTTTGCAGCTTAGTCTCTCATAGTGCTTTGCTTCATAGTCTATCATAGTGCTTTGCTGCTTAGTCTCTCATATTGCTTTGCTGCTTAGCCTCTCATAGTGCTTTGTTGCTTAGTCTCTCATAGTGCTTTAAAGCTCATCTCGTAGTGCTTTGCAACTTAGCCTCTTGTACTGCTTTGCAGCTTAGTCTCTCGCAGTGCTTTACAACTTAGTCATTTGTATTGCTGTGCAGCTTATACTCTCGTATTGCTTTGCAGCTTAGTTTACTGCTTAGTCTGCTGTATTGCTTTGTTGCTTAGTCTCTCATAGTGCATTGCAGCTCATCTTGTAGTGCTTTGCAACTTAGTCTCTCTTACTGCTTTGCAGCATAGTCTCTCGTAGTGCTTTGCAACTTAGTCATTTGTATTGCTTTGCAGCTTAGTCTCTCATATTTCTTTGAAGCTTAGTTTGTAGATTAGTCTGATGTATTCCTTTGTTGCTTAGTCTCTCATAGCGCTTGGCTTCTTAGTCTCTCATAGTGCTTTTTTGCTCAGTCTCTCATCGTCCTTTGTAGCTCAGAGTAGCTTTATTGCTTAGTCTCTCATAGTGATTTGCAACTGAGTCTCTCGTCTTGCTTTGCAGCTTAGTCTCTCATAGTGCTTTGCAGTTTTTTCTATCGTATTTCTTTATAGCTTAGTCTCTCATAGTGCTTTGCTACTTAGTCTTTCATAGTGCTTTGCTGCTTAGTCTCTAATAGTGCTTTGTTGCTCAATCTCTGATAGTGCTTTACAGCTCATCTCATAGTGCTTTGAAACTTAGTCTATCGTACTGCTTTGCACTTTAGTCTCTAGTAGGGCTTCGCAACTTAGTCTCTTGTATTGCTTTGTAGCTTATTCTCTTGTAGTGCTTTACAACTTAGTCTCTTGTATTGCTTTGCAACTTTTTCTCTCATATTGCTTTGCAGCTTAGTCTCTCATAGTGCTTTACTGCATAGTCTATCATAGTGCTTTGTTGCTTAGTCTCTCATAGTGCTTTTCTGCTTAGTCTCTCATAGTGCTTTGTCGCTCAGTCTCTCATAGTGCTTTGTAGCTCAACTCGTAATTCTTTGCAACTTAGTCTCTCGTACTACTTTGTTGCTTAGTCTCTCGTAGTGCTTTGCAACTTAGTCATTTGTATTGCTTTGCAGCTTAGTCTCTCATATTGCTTTGCAGCTTAGTTTGCAGCTTAGTCTATTGTATTGCTTTGTTGCTTAGTCTCTCAAAGTGCTTTGCAGCTCATCTCGTAGTGCTTTGCAACTTAGTCTCTCGTACTGCTTCGCAGCTTAGTTTCTCGTAGTGCTTTGCAACTTAGTCATTTTTATTGCTTTGCAGTTTAGTCTCTCGTATTGCTTTGCAGCTTAGTTTGCAGCATAGTCTATTGTATGACTTTGTTGCTTAGCCTCTCATAGTGCTTTTCTGCTTAGTCTCTCATAGTGCTTCTTTGCAATGTCTCTCATTGTCCTTTGCAGCTCAGAGTAGTTTTATTGCTTAGTCTCTCATAGTGCTTTGCAACATTGTCTCTCGTATTGCTTTGCAGCTTAGTCCCTCGTAGTGCTTTGCAGTTTTTTCTATCGTATTTCTTTGCAGCTTAGTCTCTCATAGTGGTTTCCTGCTTAGTCTATCATAGTGCTTTGTTGCTTAGTCTCTCATAGTGCTTTGTTGCTTAGTCTCTCAGAGTGCTTTGTTGCTCACTCTCTTATAGTGCTTTGCAGCTCATCTCATAGTGATTTGCAACTTAGTCTGTCGTACTGCTTTGCAGCTTAGTCTCTCGTAGTGCTTTGCAACTTAGTCTCTTGTATTGCTTTCTAGCTTAGTCTCTCGTACTGCTTTACAGCTTAGTCTCTCATATTGCTTTGCAGCTTTTTCTCTCATATTGCTTTGAAGCTTAGTCTCTCATAGTGCTTTGCTGCATAGTCTATCATAGTGCTTTGCTGCTTAGTCTCTCATAGTGCTTTGCTACTTAGTCTCTCATAGTGCTTTCTTTCTCAGTCTCTCATAGTGCTTTGCAGCTCATCTCTTAGTGCTTTGCAGCTTAGTCTCTCGTATTTCTTTGCGGCTTTTTCTCTCGTATTGCTTTACAACTTAGTCTCTCATAGTGCTTTGCTGCATAGCCTATCATAGTGCTTTACCGCTTAGTCTCTCATAGTGCTTTGCTGCTTAGTCTCTCATAGTGCTTTGTTGCTCAGTCTCTCATAGTGCTTTGCAGCTCATCTCATAGTGCTTTGCAACTTAGTCTCTCGTATTGCTTTGCAGCTTAGTCTCTCATAGTGCTTTGCAACTTAGTCATTTGTATTGGTTTGCAACATAGTCTCTCGTATTGCTTTGCAGCTTAGTCTGTTGTATTGATTTGTTGCTTAGTCTCTCATAGTGCTTTGAAACTTAGTCTCTCGTACTGCTTTGCAGCATAGTTTGTCATAGTGCTTTGCAACTTAGTCATTTGTATTGCTTTGCAACTTAGTCTCTCGTATTGCTTTGCAGCTTAGTTTGCAGCTTAGTCTGTTGTATTCCTTTGTTGCTTAGTCTCTCATAGTGCTTGGCTACTTAGTCTCTCATAGTGCTATTTTGCTCAGTCTCTCATCGTCCTTTGCAGCTCAGAGTAGCTTTGTTGCCTAGTCTCTCGTAGTTCCTTGCGACTTAGTCTTTCGTACTGCTTTGTAGTTTAGTCTCTCGTAGTTCTTTGTAGCTTTTTCTATCATATTTCTTTGCAGCTTAGTCTCTCATAGTGCTTTGCTGCTTAGTCTATCATAGTTCTTTGCTGCTGAGTCTCTCATAGTGCTTTGAGCCTTAGTCTCTCATTGTGCTTTGTTGCTCAATCTCTCATAGTGCTTTGCAGCTCATCTCATAGTGCTTTGCAACTTAGTCTATCGTTTTTCTTTCCAGCTTAGTCTCTCGTAGTGCTTTGCAACTTAGTATCTTGTATTTCTTTGTAGCTTAGTCTCTCGTAGAGCTTTACAGCTTAGTCTCTCGTATTTCTTTGCAGCTTTTTCTCTCATATCGCTTTGCAGCTTAGTCTCTCATAGTGCTTTGCTGCATAGTCTCTCATAGTGCTTTGCTTTATAGTCTATCATAGTGCTTTGTTGCTTAGTCTCTCATAGTGCTTTGTTCCTTAGTCTCTCATAGTCCTTTGCAGCTCATCTCGTAGTGCTTTGCAGCCTAGTCTCTCGTATTGCTTTGCAGCTTTTTCTCTCGTATTGCTTTGCAGTTTAGTCTCTCATAGTGCTTTGATGCATAGTCTATCATAGTGCTTTGCCGCTTAGTCTCCCATAGTGCTTTGTTTCTTAGTCTCTCATAGTGCTTTGTTGCTCAGTCTCTCATAATGCTTTGCAATTTATCTCGTAGTGCTTTGCAACTTAGTCTCCCATAATGCTTTGCAGCTTAGTCTCTCGTACTGCTTTGCAACTTAGTCATTTGTATTGCTTTGTAGCTTTGTGTCTAGTATTGCTTTGCAGCTTAGTCTATTGTATTTCTTTGTTGCTTAGCCTCTCATAGTGCTTTCCAGCTCATCTCGTAGTGCTTTGCAACTTATTCTCTTGTACTGATTTGCAGCTTAGTCTCTCTTAGTGCTTTGCAACTTAGTCATTTGTATTTATTTGCAGCTTAGTCTCTCGTATTGCTTTGCAGCTTAGTTTCTTGTATTCCTTTGTTGCTTAGTATCTCATAGTGCTTGGTTGCTTAGTCTCTCATAGTGCTTTTTTGCAAAGTCTCTCATCGTCCTTTGCAGTTCAGAGTAGCTTTATTGCTTAGTCTCTCATAGTGCTTTGCAACTTAGTCTCTTGTATTGCTTTGAAGCTTAGTCTCTCATAGTGCTTTGCAGCTTTTTCTATCGTATTTCTTTGCAGCTTAGTCTCTCGTATTGCTTTTCCGCTTAGTCTCTCGTAGTTCTTTGCTGCTTAGTCTCTCATAGTGCTTTGTTGCTCAATCTCTCATAGTGCTTTGCAACTCATCTCATAGTGCTTTGCAACATAGTCTATCATAGTGCTTTGCAGCTTAGTCTCTCGTAGTGCTTTCCAACTTAGTCTCTTGTATTGCTTTGTAGCTTAGTCTCTCGTAGTGATTTACAGCATAGTCTCCCGTATTGCTTTGCAGCTTTTTCTCTCGTATTGCTTTGCAGCTTAGTCTCTCACAGTGCTTTGCTACATAGTCTATCATAGCGCTTTGCTGCTTAGTCTCTCATAGTGCTTTGTTGCTTAGTCTCTCATAGTGCTTTGTTGCTTAGTCTCTCATAGTGCTTTGCAACTGATCTCGTAGTGCTTTGCAGCTTAGTCTCTCGTATTGCTTTGCAGCTTTTCCTCTCGTATTACTTTGCAGCTTAGTCTCTCATAGTGCTTTGCTGCATAGTCTATCATAATGCTTTGCCGCTTAGTCTCTCATAGTGCTTTGCTGCTTAGTCTCTCATAGTGCTTTGTTGCTCATTCTCTCATAGTGCTTTGCAGCTCATCTCGTAGTTCTTTGCAGCTTAGTCTCTCGTACTACTTTGCAGCTTAGTCTCTCGTAGTGCTTTGCAACTTAGTCATTTTTATTGCTTTGCAACTTAGTCTCTTGTATTGCTTTGCAGCTTAGTTTGCAGCTTCATCTGTTGTATTGCTTTGTTGCTTAGTCTCTCATAGTGCTTTGCAGCTCATCTCGTAGTGCTTTGCAACTTTGTCTCTTGTACTGATTTGCAGCTTAGTCTCTTGTAGTGCTTTGCAACTTAGTCATTTCTATTGCTTTGCAGCTTAGTCTCTCGTAGTGCTTTTTTGCTCAGTCTCTCATCATCCTTTGCAGCTCAGAGTAGCTTTATTTCTTAGTCTCTCATAGTGCTTTTCAACTTAGTCTCTCGTATTGCTTTGCAGCATAGTCTCTCGTAGTGCTTTGCAGCTTTTTCTATCGTATTTCTTTGCAGCTTAGTCTCTCATAGTGCTTTGCTGCTTAGTCTATCATTGTGCTTTGTTGCTTAGTGTCTCATAGTGCTTCGCTGCTTAGTCTCTCATAGTGCTTTTTTGCTCAATCTCTCATAGTGCTTTGCAGCTCATCTCATAGTGCTTTGCAACTTAGTCTGTCATACTGCTTTGTAGCTTAGTCTCTCATAGTGCTTTGCAATTTAGTCTCTTGTATTGCTCTGTAGCTTAGTCTCTCGTAGTGCTTTTCATCTTAGTCTCTCGTATTGCTTTGCAGTTTTTTCTCTCGTATTGCTTTGCAGCTTAGTCTCTCATATTGCTTTGCTGCATAGTCTATCATTGTGCTTTGTTGCTTAGTCTCTCATACTGCTTTGCTGCTTAGTCTATCCTAGTGCTTTGTTGCTCAGTCTCTCATAGTGCTTTGCAGCTCATCTCGTAGTGCTTTGCAGCTTAGTCTCTCGTATTGCTTTGCAGCATTTTCTCTCGTATTGCTTTGCAGCTTAGTCTCTCATAGTGCTTTGCTGCATAATCTATCATAGTGCTTTGCTGCTTAGTCTCTCGTAGTGCTTTGCTGCTTAGTCTCATAGTGCTTTATTGCTCAGTCTCTCATAGTGCTTTGCAGCTCATCTCGTAGTGCTTCGCAACTTAGTCTCTCGTACTACTTTGCAGCTTAGTCTCTCGTAGTGCTTTGCAACTTAGTCATTTGTATTACTTTGCAGCTTAGTCTCTTGTATTACTTTGCAGCTTAGTTTGCAGCTTAGTCTGTTGTATTGCTTTGTTTCTTAGTCTCTCATAGTGCTTGGCTGCTTAGTCTCTCATAGTTCTTTTTTGCTCAGTCTCTCATCATCCTTTGCAGCTCAGAGTAACTTTATTGCTTAGTCTCTCATAGTGCTTTGCAACTTAGTCTCTCGTATTGCTTTACAGCTTAGTCTCTCGTAGTGCTTTGCAGCTTTTTCTATCATATTTCTTTGCAGCTTAGTCTCTCATAGTGCTTTGCTGCTTAGTCTATCATAGTGCTTTGCCGCTGAGTCTCTCATAGTGCTTTGAGGCTTAGTCTCTCATTGTGCTTTGTTGCTCAATCTCTCATAGTGCTTTGCAGCTCATCTCATAGTGCTTTGCAGCTTAGTCTATCGTTCTCCTTTCCAGCTTAGTCTCTTGTAGTGCTTTGCAACTTAGTATCTTATATTTCTTTGTAGCTTAGTCTCTCGTAGTGCTTTACATCTTAGTCTCTCGTATTGCTTTGCAACTTTTTCTCTCGTATTGCTTTGCAGCTTAGTCTGTCATAGTGCTTTGCTACATAGTCTCTCATAGTGCTTTGTCGCTTAGTCTCCATAGTGCTTTGCTCCTTAGTCTCTCATACTGCTTTGCTGATCTGTCTCTCATAGTGCTTTGCAGTTTATCTCATAGTGCTTTGCAACTTAGTCTCCCGTACTGCTTTGCAGCTTAGTCTCTCGTATTGCTTTGCAACATAGTCATTTGTATTGCTTTGTAGCTTTGTGTCTAGTATTGCTTTGCAGGTTAGTTTGCATCTTAGTCTATCGTATTTCTTTGTTGCTTAGCCTCTCATAGTGCTTTGCAGCTCATCTCGTAGTGCTTTGCAACTTAATCTCTTGTACTGCTTTTCACCTTAGTCTCTCGTAGTGCTTTGCAACTTAGTCATTTGTATTGCTTTGCAGCTTAGTCTCTCGTATTGCTTTGTAGCTTAGTTTGCAGCTTAGTTTCTTGTAGTCAGTTGTTGCTTAGTATCTCAGAGTGCTTGGTTTCTTAGTCTCTCATAGTACTTTTTTTCTCAGTCTCTCATCGTCCTTTGCAATTCAGAGTAGCTTTATTGGTTTGTCTCTCATAGTGCTTTGCAACTTAGTTTCTCATATTGCTTTGAAGCTTAGTCTCTCATAGTGCTTTGCAGCTTCTTCTATCGTATTTCTTTGCATCTTAGTCTCTTGTGTTACTTTTCCACTTAGTCTCTCGTAGTGCTTTGCTGCTTAGTCTCTCATCGTGATTTGTTGCTCAATCTCTCATAATGCTTTGCAACTCATCTCATAGTGCTTTGCAACATAGTCTATCATACTGCTTTGCAGCTTAGACTCTCGTAGTACTTTCCAACTTAGTCTCTTGTATTGCTTTGTAGCTTAGTCTCTCGTAGTGCTTTATAGCTTAGTCTCTCGTATTGCTTTGCAGCTTTTCCTCTCGTATTGCTTTGCAGCTTAGTCTCTCATAGTGCTTTGTTGCATAGTCTATCATAGTGCTTTGCTGCTTAGTCTCTCATAGTGCTTTGCTGCTTAGTCTCTCATAGTGCTTTGTTGCTCAGTCTCTCATAGTGCTTTGCAGCTCATCTTGGAGCGCTTTGTAGCTTAGTCTCTCTTATTGCTTTGCAGCTTTTTCTCTCGTATTGCTTTGCAGCTTAGTCTCTCATAGTGATTTGCTGCATAGTCTATCATAGTGCTTTGCTGCTTAGTCTCTCATAGTGCTTTGCTGCTTAGTCTCTCATAGTGCTTTGTTGCTCAGTCTCTCATAGTGCTTTGTAGCTCATCTCGTAGTTCTTCGCAACTTAGTCTCTCGTACTGCTTTACAACTTAGTCTCTCGTAGTGCTTTGTAACTTAATCATTTGTATTGCTTTGCAGCTTAGTCTCTTGTATTGCTTTGCAGCTTAGTTTGTAGCTTCGTCTGTTGTATTGCTTTGTTGCTTAGTCTCTTAGAGTGCTTTGCAGCTCATCTCGTAGTGCTTTGCAACTTAGTCTCTCGTACTTCTTTGCAACTTAGTCTCTCGTAGTGCTTCGCAACTTAGTCATTTCTATTTCTTTGCAGCTTAGTCTCTCATAGTGCTTTTTTTCTCAGTCTCTCATCGTCCTTTGCAAATTAGAGTAGCTTTATTTCTTAGTCTCTCATAGTGCTTTGCAACTTAGTCTCTCATATTGCTTTGCAGCATAGTTTCTCGTAGTGCTTTGCAGCTTTTTCTATCGTATTTCTTTACAGCTTAGTCTCTCATAGCGCTTTGCTGCTTAGTCTATCATAGTGCTTTGTTGCTTAGTGTCTCATAGTGCTTTGCTGCTTAGTCTCTCATAGTGCTTTGTTGCTCAATCTCTCATAGTGCTTTGCAGCTCGTCTCATAGTGCTTTGCAACTTAGTCTGTCATACTCCTTTGCAACTTAGTCTCTCGTAGTGCTTTGCAACTTAGTCTCTTGTATTTCTTTGTAGCTTAGTCTTTCGTAGTGCTTTACATCTTAGTCTCTCATATTGCTTTGCAGTTTTTTCTCTCGTATTTCTTTGCAGCTTAGTCTCCCATATTGCTTTGCTGCATAGTCTATCATTGTGCTTTGCTGCTTAGTCTCTCATAGTGCTTTGTTGTTTAGTCTATCCTAGTGCTTTGTTGCTCAGACTGTCATAGTGATTTGCAGATCATCTCGTAGTGCTTTGCAGCTTAGTCTCTCGTATTGCTTTGCAGCTTTTTCTCTCGTATTGCTTTGCAGCTTAGTCTCTCATAGTGCTTTGCTGCATAGTCTATCATAGTGCTTTGCTACTTAGTCTCTCGTAGTGCTTTTCTGCTTAGTCTCATAGTGCTTTGTTGCTCAGTCTCTCATAGTGCTTTGCAGCTCATCTCGTAGTGATTCACAACTTAGTCTCTCTTACTACTTTGCAGCTTAGTCTCTCGTAGTTCTTTGCAACTTAGTCATTTGTGTTACTTTGCAGCTTAGTCTCTCATATTGCTTTGCAGCTTAGTTTGTTGTATTGCTTTGTTTCTTAGTCTCTCATAGTGCTTAGCTCCTTAGTCTCTCATAGTGCTTTTTTGCTCAGTCTCTCTTCGTCCTTTGCAGCTCAGAGTAACTTTATTGCTTAGTCTCTCATAGTGCTTTGCAACTTAGTCTCTCGTATTGCTTTATAGCTTAGTCTCTCATAGTGCTTTGCAGCTTTTTCTATCGTATTTCTTTGCAGCTTAGTCTCTCATAGTGCTTTGCTACTTAGTCTATCATAGTGCTTTGCTGCTGAGTCTCTCAAAGTGCTTTGAGGCTTAGTCTCTCATTGTGCTTTGTTGCTCAATCTCTCATAGTTCTTTGCAGCTCATCTCATAGTGCTTTACAAATTAGTCTATCGTTCTGCTTTCCAACTTAGTCTCTCGTAGTGCTTTGCAACTTAGTATCTTGTATTGCTTTGTAGCTTAGTCTCTCGTAGTGCTTTACAGCTTAGTCTCTCGTATTGCTTTGTATCTTTTCTCTCGTATTGCTTTGCAGCTTAGTCTCTCATAGTGCTTTGCTGCATAGTCTCTCATAGTGCTTTGCTGCATAGTCTATCATAATGCTTTGCTTCTTAGTCTCTCATAGTTCTCTGTTGCTTAGTCTCTCATAGTGCTTTGCAGCTCATCTCGTAGTGCTTTGCAGCTTAGTCTCTCGTATTGCTTTGCAGCTTTTTCTCTCGTATTGTTTTGCAGCTTTTTCTCTCGTATTGCTTTGCAGCTTAGTCTTTCATAGTTATTTGTTGCATAGTCTATCATATTGCTTTGTTTCTTAGCCTCTAATAGTGCTTTGCTGCTTAGTCTCTCATAGTGCTGTGTTGCTCAGTCTCTCATAGTGCTTTGCAGCTCATCTCATAGTGCTTTGCAGCTTACTCTCTCGTATTGCTTTGCCGCTTTTTCTCTCGTATTGCTTTGCAGCTTAGTCTCTCATAGTGCTTTGCTGCATAGTCTATCATAGTGCTTTGCCGCTTAGTCTCTCATAGTGCTTTGCTGCTTAGTCTCTCATAGTGCTTTGTTGCTCAGTCTCTCATATTGCTTTCCATCTCATCTCGTAGTGCTTTGCAACTTAGTCTCTCGTACTGTTTTGCAGCTTAGTCTTTCGTAGTGCTTTGCAACTTAGTCATTTGTATTGCTTTGTAGCTTAGTCTCTCGTATTGCTTTGTAGCTTAGTTTTTAGCTTAGTCTGTTGTATTCCTTTGTTGCTTAGTCTCTCATAGTGCTTGGTTGCTTAGTCTCTCACAGTGCTTTTTTACTTAGTCTCTCATCATCCTTTGCAGCTCAAAGTAGCTTTATTGCTTCATCTCTCATAGTGCTTTGCAACTTATTCTCTCGTTTTGCTTTGGAGCTTAGACTCTCATAGTGCTTTGCAGCTTTTTCTATCGTATTTATTTGCAGCTTAGTCTCTCATAGTGCTTTGCTGCTTAGCCTATCATAGTGCTTTGCTGCTTAGTCTCTCATAGTGCTTTGCTGCTTAGTCTCTCATAGTGCTTTGTTGCTCAATCTCTCATAGTGCTTTGCAGCTCATCTCATAGTGCTTTGCAACTTAGTCTGTTGTATTGCTTTGCAACCTAGTCTGTCGTAGTGATTTGCAGCTCATCTCATAGTGCTTTGCAACTTAGTCTATCATATTGCTTTGCAGCCTAGTCTCTCGTAGTGCTTTGCAACATAGTCTCTTGTATTGCTTTGTAGCTTAGTCTATCATAGTGCTTTGCCGCTTAGCCTCTCATAGTGCTTTCCTACTTAGTCTATCATAGTGCTTTTTTTCTCAGTCTCTCATAGTTCTTTACAGCTCATCTCGTAGTGCTTTGCAACTTAGTCTCTTGTACTGCTTTGCAGCTTAGTCTCTCGTAGTGCTTTGCAACTTAGTCATTTGTATTTCTTTGCAGCTTATTTTCTCGTATGGCTTTGCAGCTTAGTTTGCAGCTTAGTCTATTGTATTGCTTTGTTGCTTAGTCTCACATAGTGCTTTCCAGCTCATCTCGTACTCCTTCGCAACTTAGTCTCTCATACTGCTTTGCTGCTTAGTCTCTCGTAGTGCTTTGAAACTTAGTCATTTGTATTGCTTTGTAGCTTAGTCTCTCGTATTTCTTTGCAGCTTAGTTTGCAGCTTAGTCTGTTGTATTCCTTTGTTGTTTAGTCTCTCGTAGTGCTTTGCAACTTAGTCATTTGTATTGCTTTGTAGCTTAGTCTCTAGTATTGCTTTGCAGCTTAATATCTCGTATTTCTTTGCAGCTTAGTCTGTTGTATTGCTTTGTTGCTTAGTCTCTCATAGTGCTTTGCAGCGCATCTTGTAGTGCTTTGCAACTTAGTCTCTCGTACTGCTTTGCAGCTTAGTCTCTCATAGTGCTTTGCAAATTAGTCATTTGTATTGCTTTGCAGCTTAGTCTCTCGTATTGCTTTGCAGCTTAGTTTGCAGCTTAGTCTATTGTATTCCTTTGTTGCTTGGTCTCTCATAGTTCTTGGCTGCTTAGTCTCTCATAGTGCTTTTTCGCTCAGTCTCTCATTGTCCTCTACAGCTAATAGTAGATTTATTGCTTAGTCTCCCATAGTGCTTTGCACCTTAGTCTCTCGTATTGGTTTGCAGCTTAGTCTCTCGTAGTGCTTTGCAGCTTTTTCTATCATATTTCTTTGCAGCTTAGTATCTCATATTGCTTTGCTGCTTAGTCTATCATAGTGCTTTGTTGCTTAGTCTCTCATAGTGCTTTGCTGCTTAGTCTCTCATAGTGCTTTGTTGCTCAATCTCTCATAGTGCTTTGCAACTCATCTCATAGTGCTTTGCATGTTAGGATGTCGTACTGCTTTGCAACTTAGTCTCTCATAGTGCTTTACAGCTTAGTCTCTCGTATCGCTTTGCAGCTTTTTCTCTCGTATTGCTTTGCGGCTTAGTCTCTCATATTTCTTTGCTGCATAGTCTATCATAGTGCTTTGCTGCTTAGTCTCTCATAGTGCTTTGCTACTTAGTCTCTCATAGTGCTTTGTTGCTCAGTCTCTCATAGTGCTTTGCAGCTCATCTCGTAGTGCTTTGTAGCTTAGTCTCTTGTATTGCGTTGCAGCTTTTTCTATCGTATTGCTTTGCAGCTTAGTCTCTCATAGTGCTTTGCTGCATAGTCTATCATAGTGCTTTGCCGCTTAGTCTCTCATAGTGCTTTGCTGCTTAGTCTCTCATAGTGCTTTGTTGCTCAGTCTCTCATAGTGCTTTGTAGCTCATCTCGTAGTTCTTAGGAACTTAGTCTCTCGTACTGCTTTGCAGCTTAGTCTCTCGTAGTACTTTGCAACTTAGTCATTTGTATTGCTTTGCAGCTTAGTCTCTCGTATTGCTTTGCAGCTTAGTCTCTCGTAGTTCTTTGCAACTTAGTCATTTGTGTTACTTTGCAGCTTAGTCTCTCATATTGCTTTGCAGCTTAGTTTGTTGTATTGCTTTGTTTCTTAGTCTCTCATAGTGCTTGGCTCCTTAGTCTCTCATAGTGCTTTTTTGCTCAGTCTCTCTTCGTCCTTTGCAGCTCAGAGTAACTTTATTGCTTTGTCTCTCATAGTGCTTTGCAACTTAGTCTCTCGTATTGCTTTATAGCTTAGTCTCTCATAGTGCTTTGCAGCTTTTTCTATCGTATTTCTTTGCAGCTTAGTCTCTCATAGTGCTTTGCTACTTAGTCTATCATAGTGCTTTGCTGCTGAGTCTCTCAAAGTGCTTTGAGGCTTAGTCTCTCATTGTGCTTTGTTGCTCAATCTCTCATAGTTCTTTGCAGCTCATCTCATAGTGCTTTACAAATTAGTCTATCGTTCTGCTTTCCAACTTAGTCTCTCGTAGTGCTTTGCAACTTAGTATCTTGTATTGCTTTGTAGCTTAGTCTCTCGTAGTGCTTTACAGCTTAGTCTCTCGTATTGCTTTGTATCTTTTCTCTCGTATTGCTTTGCAGCTTAGTCTCTCATAGTGCTTTGCTGCATAGTCTCTCATAGTGCTTTGCTGCATAGTCTATCATAATGCTTTGCTTCTTAGTCTCTCATAGTTCTCTGTTGCTTAGTCTCTCATAGTGCTTTGCAGCTCATCTCGTAGTGCTTTGCAGCTTAGTCTCTCGTATTGCTTTGCAGCTTTTTCTCTCGTATTGTTTTGCAGCTTTTTCTCTCGTATTGCTTTGCAGCTTAGTCTTTCATAGTTATTTGTTGCATAGTCTATCATATTGCTTTGTTTCTTAGCCTCTAATAGTGCTTTGCTGCTTAGTCTCTCATAGTGCTGTGTTGCTCAGTCTCTCATAGTGCTTTGCAGCTCATCTCATAGTGCTTTGCAGCTTACTCTCTCGTATTGCTTTGCCGCTTTTTCTCTCGTATTGCTTTGCAGCTTAGTCTCTCATAGTGCTTTGCTGCATAGTCTATCATAGTGCTTTGCCGCTTAGTCTCTCATAGTGCTTTGCTGCTTAGTCTCTCATAGTGCTTTGTTGCTCAGTCTCTCATATTGCTTTCCATCTCATCTCGTAGTGCTTTGCAACTTAGTCTCTCGTACTGTTTTGCAGCTTAGTCTTTCGTAGTGCTTTGCAACTTAGTCATTTGTATTGCTTTGTAGCTTAGTCTCTCGTATTGCTTTGTAGCTTAGTTTTTAGCTTAGTCTGTTGTATTCCTTTGTTGCTTAGTCTCTCATAGTGCTTGGTTGCTTAGTCTCTCACAGTGCTTTTTTACTTAGTCTCTCATCATCCTTTGCAGCTCAAAGTAGCTTTATTGCTTCATCTCTCATAGTGCTTTGCAACTTATTCTCTCGTTTTGCTTTGGAGCTTAGACTCTCATAGTGCTTTGCAGCTTTTTCTATCGTATTTATTTGCAGCTTAGTCTCTCATAGTGCTTTGCTGCTTAGCCTATCATAGTGCTTTGCTGCTTAGTCTCTCATAGTGCTTTGCTGCTTAGTCTCTCATAGTGCTTTGTTGCTCAATCTCTCATAGTGCTTTGCAGCTCATCTCATAGTGCTTTGCAACTTAGTCTGTTGTATTGCTTTGCAACCTAGTCTGTCGTAGTGATTTGCAGCTCATCTCATAGTGCTTTGCAACTTAGTCTATCATATTGCTTTGCAGCCTAGTCTCTCGTAGTGCTTTGCAACATAGTCTCTTGTATTGCTTTGTAGCTTAGTCTATCATAGTGCTTTGCCGCTTAGCCTCTCATAGTGCTTTCCTACTTAGTCTATCATAGTGCTTTTTTTCTCAGTCTCTCATAGTTCTTTACAGCTCATCTCGTAGTGCTTTGCAACTTAGTCTCTTGTACTGCTTTGCAGCTTAGTCTCTCGTAGTGCTTTGCAACTTATTCATTTGTATTTCTTTGCAGCTTATTCTCTCGTATGGCTTTGCAGCTTAGTTTGCAGCTTAGTCTATTGTATTGCTTTGTTGCTTAGTCTCACATAGTGCTTTCCAGCTCATCTCGTACTCCTTCGCAACTTAGTCTCTCATACTGCTTTGCTGCTTAGTCTCTCGTAGTGCTTTGAAACTTAGTCATTTGTATTGCTTTGTAGCTTAGTCTCTCGTATTTCTTTGCAGCTTAGTTTGCAGCTTAGTCTGTTGTATTCCTTTGTTGTTTAGTCTCTCGTAGTGCTTTGCAACTTAGTCATTTGTATTGCTTTGTAGCTTAGTCTCTAGTATTGCTTTGCAGCTTAATATCTCGTATTTCTTTGCAGCTTAGTCTGTTGTATTGCTTTGTTGCTTAGTCTCTCATAGTGCTTTGCAGCGCATCTCGTAGTGCTTTGCAACTTAGTCTCTCGTACTGCTTCGCAGCTTAGTCTCTCGTAGTGCTTTGCAAATTAGTCATTTGTATTGCTTTGCAGCTTAGTCTCTCGTATTGCTTTGCAGCTTAGTTTGCAGCTTAGTCTATTGTATTCCTTTGTTGCTTGGTCTCTCATAGTTCTTGGCTGCTTAGTCTCTCATAGTGCTTTTTCGCTCAGTCTCTCATTGTCCTCTACAGCTAATAGTAGATTTATTGCTTAGTCTCCCATAGTGCTTTGCACCTTAGTCTCTCGTATTGGTTTGCAGCTTAGTCTCTCGTAGTGCTTTGCAGCTTTTTCTATCATATTTCTTTGCAGCTTAGTATCTCATATTGCTTTGCTGCTTAGTCTATCATAGTGCTTTGTTGCTTAGTCTCTCATAGTGCTTTGCTGCTTAGTCTCTCATAGTGCTTTGTTGCTCAATCTCTCATAGTGCTTTGCAACTCATCTCATAGTGCTTTGCATGTTAGGATGTCGTACTGCTTTGCAACTTAGTCTCTCATAGTGCTTTACAGCTTAGTCTCTCGTATCGCTTTGCAGCTTTTTCTCTCGTATTGCTTTGCGGCTTAGTCTCTCATATTTCTTTGCTGCATAGTCTATCATAGTGCTTTGCTGCTTAGTCTCTCATAGTGCTTTGCTACTTAGTCTCTCATAGTGCTTTGTTGCTCAGTCTCTCATAGTGCTTTGCAGCTCATCTCGTAGTGCTTTGTAGCTTAGTCTCTTGTATTGTGTTGCAGCTTTTTCTATCGTATTGCTTTGCAGCTTAGTCTCTCATAGTGCTTTGCTACATAGTCTATCATAGTGCTTTGCCGCTTAGTCTCTCATAGTGCTTTGCTTCTTAGTCTCTCATAGTGCTTTGTTGCTCAGTCTCTCATAGTGCTTTGTAGCTCATCTCGTAGTTCTTAGGAACTTAGTCTCTCGTACTGCTTTGCAGCTTAGTCTCTCGTAGTACTTTGCAACTTAGTCATTTGTATTGCTTTGCAGCTTAGTCTCTTGTATTGCTTTGCAGCTTAGTTTGCAGCTTAGTTTGTTGTATTTCTTTGTTGCTTAGTCTCTCATAGTGCTTTGCAGCTCATCTTGTAGTGCTTTGGAACTTAGTCTCTTGTACTGCTTTGCAGCTTAGTCTCTCGTAGTGCTTTGCAACTTAGTCATTTGTATTGCTTTGCAGCTTAGTCTCTCGTATTGCTTTGCAGCTTAGTTTGTAGCTTAGTGTGGTGTATTCCTTTGTTGCTTAGTCTCTCATAGTGCTTGGCTGCTTAGGCTCTCATAGTGCTTTTTTTCTCAGTCTCTCATCGTCCTTTGCGGCTCAGAGTAGCTTTATTGCTTAGTCTCTCATAGTGCTTTGTTGCTTAGTCTACATAGTGCTTTGCTGCTTAGTCTCTCATAGTGCTTTACAGCTTAGTCTCTCGTATTGCTTTTCAGATTTTTCTCTAGTATTGCTTTGCCGCTTAGTCTCTCATAGTGCTTTTCTGCATAGTCTATCATAGTGCTTGTTGGAGAGGTAAATTCCCTCTATGGATAGAGGCGATCCCTACTAGCCTAGAACGGCTCTAGCAATAATCAAACAATGCTACCAAGCAAGTTCCTAATTGCAAATAAAAGGTAGGTGATGAAGACCTACTTGGATTCCAACGCTTTTGTTCGTAGAATAGACGTTGCCCACGCTCCTTTGCCTTGGCTGGTCACAGTCCTCCACTATCCTCGTGGATGGACACCTGCACACAAAGAGAACAACACAAACACAAGCGTGAAATCTAATAAATGCAATTATACATCAGTCAGGAAGGATATAACTCAACATCAATCATTACAACAATGAGAGTGGAACCATAATGATAGTCATCTATTATTAATAATCAACAAAGGAGAATATAACCAGCGTCCCAACGTCAAGTCCTCCTTTGGCTGGGTGCTCAGCTACACAAGTCTTGCAAAGCTTGAAGGGATGAGGGACAAGCCTCTCTCTCTTTGGTGACAAGATCTCCTCACTTAGGTTAAGCCTTATGGACACAAAGAAGGCTCTTGCAACTCTAATCTCTTTCTATCTTCCTTTCAGCACCAGTGTAATTACCACTACCACTAGCTTGCTCAAGGCATGGAGACAAGCTTTTATAGATGAAAGAGGAAGAGATAAGATCAATCACAACAATCATGGATTTGGCTTCATCACTTGGAAACTTCCATGGAGGGCTGGAAAACTACTTCCCGTTCAAGGAGATTCGAAGCCAAACCATCCTCACTTAACATAGATTCAGTTGGTGAATGAGTTGGAGAGAACTTTCGGAGGTTTATTGGTTAAAAACTTTGCCCAAATAGGTTGGTGCGATTGCGACTCTAGGACAGAGCGCTAATAGCGCGCCCCTTTTAGAGGATTTCCCCATTGGCGCGAGAAGAACACAGTGGCCCCGCACTAATGTAAAAAGGGCTATTTTTATGGGCAAGCTGCAACAGATGTCTTCAGGGCATGTGAACCTCATGTTTAGAGGGGAATGATGCAAGTGGTTTCAAGTCTTGTCACTTCTCACAAGTCCCGGAATGCGTCGTCCAAGGTGCAGGAGAGGGGTAACAGGGACGGTGACAAACGGTGACAAATTACTGTGTAACAGATGCCCCCTAAAGCATGAGGCTCGAGAGAGAGAGGGGTGAAATGCTTTACAAGAACATGTGTGACTGAAAACACGGCCGCCGGAGAACCTGCGAAAAGAAGTACAACTGATATCTCAAGTACATGATATATGTGGTATGGACGCAGCCATCCGTAACAGAGTATATAAAAATTGGATCCCAGGCATGGATGCAGCCATCCGATGAGGATCAATGAATGGACTCAGGTATGGCTGCAGCTAGCCAATAAATGAGTCATGTAGTGATTACAATAATCCACAAAATGCAACCCTGATTTCAATATGCACAATCCGGGGTCTTGCGCTCCAACTCAACCCGAACACAGTACAAGTTCAAGCATGTGAATACAGGAGTTGAAGTCAAACATGCATGAACATCATCTGATTACCAGTCAATGATGAAAACTGTTAACAGACGCAAGAGGTACCACCAATAATGACGATGGTCCTCAAGGTACTACAGGTACAATCCACAGTGTGTGAATCAATGAGCCAGTGCCGAACACCCATAGAATCATCCGATCGGGGGGCAATGATGAAAACCTCACGTCGAACACGAAGAACCTGCCATTGAGGCATGCAGGCTCCAAGGTACCTGAAGGGAGTCTCTAGGTCATCTTCCTGGATAATGAGCTGAAGTCGACAGGAAGTGATCTTGATCGAAGGTGGGCCATAATGTTTCCCACATCATCGACACGAGACAGAGAGGGATAACACGTTTTGTGTGAGACATTAGAGGAAGGTTGAGTATTCTGTAGAGGTCAACTTCTCTTGAACATATCAGCGGCACAATAGCGGATTTGGCAGTATTTGATGTCAAATGATCAGGGGTCATGACGACAAGGCAATGAGAAGATGAATGGCCAAATAGGATAACCCAAACCCACAGAGGCAAGTGTGAAACAAGATGAGATGTCCCCACCCAGACACGAATGCAGACAAGTGCCATGTTCAAAAGCGACATAATGCTAACGACGATGATTACGGTTCCTTTATTCCCCCACCATTTCTGGTGAGTACCCCGGTTATTTTTGGATGGCAAGCTTGACGGGGATAGCATATGCTTGAGAGGTGTCATCACAATGAAATCCGATGTCATTAAAGTTTTAACGAGCCTGACAAACCAAAAACTCGGCGTCTTTTCGTGTTTAGAGAGTTTGAAAAAACAGCAAAAAGAAAACTCCAAGGGTGTCCTTTTTCGTAAAGTTGTGTCTCTCGAGCCAAAAAAATTATAAAACCATGCTCGAAAGAACCGGCCGCCCTTTACAACTGAGGATTACTTTTCATAAGTAGTGATTTCGATCTGAAAAAGTAAAAAAGCGATCGAAACCACGTCGCTTCGTAACCATTAACGAACCTGAAACGACAAGGGTCCGACGATCTTTTTGTCTTTACACGGTCGGAAAAGGGTTTAAATATGATGCCTCTCATTTACATTTAACGAGTCGAGAGGAATAACTCGGCAATCTTTTCATCTTTAAACGATCAGAAAAGAGCTAAAAGAAGACCTCCATTTTTATTCTCTTTAGCGAGTCAAAAAGGGAAAAAATACTCGGCAATCTTTTCATGTTTTACGAGTCAGAAAAGAGCTTAAAAATGACTCGGGTATGGGTTCATTTTTACACAAGCTTGAACCATGGATAACTTTGCTTGGATTCGGTTTCATGTTTACACAAGCTTGAGACGAAAAAATATGCTTGTTATAAGGTCGCATGCCCCCAGCATAATGACGCAAAACGAGGTACATGCCCCCCAAGCTTCATTACATTCAACAAAGTGGATGGAATGAAGGTTCATTTTCGAGATCTTGGAAAGACTCGAATTGTATTTTATGAGATCTTAATAAAAAGACTCGATTTGGAAAGGGAGTTGTTTCATTTTTTAGTGAGGTTGACACAGTAAAAGAATTATCCTCATAACCCTTGTTTCATTTTTTAATGAGCTTGACACAAGATCAGGAACTATGCTCGACACACCTGGTTTCATTTTTTTAACGAGGTTGGCACTGGAAAAAGAACTCTCCTCGGTACACCTAATTTCATTTTTTAAGGAGCTTGACACAGGAAAGCGAACTATGCTCCGCCCAAAATTCATCATAATGAACAGGAAGTTGGGGCTTCCAAGAGTGGCTCTCCTAGTGGGAGGTCAACATCTCGGAAGTCAGGACCCAATGCCCCCAGGACACTATGCACGATGGCGGCATCGCTAGATACAGGTATGAGATAGGTGGCCACGTAGTTGATTTGCTGGGGGGCAGATACAATTGGTGGATAAGAATTAGGAGGGGAAGACAACTACGTAGGAGGCATCGGGGGACTAACGAATGAAAATTGACCGATAGTCACCATTCTTCCATCGTGTGGAAAGCAGACCACATGGAAAAGCGAAGAGACAAGGGCCCTCATAGCATAAACATAGTCGCGACCAAGGAGAAGACTGAAATCTAAAACACCTTGGGTAACCAACACGTCGATATAGACGGTTTTACCTCCCAAAGTAATAGGGAACTTCGGGAGGAATCCTAGAGATGGACAGGCTCCTCCGTCGAAAGCCAATAGATTTTGCATGACCAGCTCGAGCTGCGGGGAACCTAAAGCTTGCCAAGTAGTGTACGACATAAGACTGACCGACGCACCTTCATCCAGAACAGTGTCAGGTACTGCCTTATCAGAGGAAAGTACCGTAATCTAGAAAGGCACATGGGATGGAAGGTGGAAAGCGGTCAGGTGACTCCAATCAAAGGAGATGGCCAAAATACTTGGTGGGGGAATCTTATGATTGCCCCCATGCTCTATAGGAGCCAAAGAGGGACTTCTGGGAGCAGTTGGGATAGGAGAGTCATTTTCAGACTCAGGGGAATCTGAGGAGACGAGAAGAACATGGGAATTATGCCCTTCCAAAATAGAGTGATCAGGTGGTGAACTCGAGTCCACACTCTTTCCAACCAATAGTTGGTCTGGAATAGGCTAGGCAGAGCCAGGTTCAGGAAGAGGAGGCTGGACAAGAGAGGAATTTGAACCAATCTCGTCGTCAGTAGGGGGATGATCTGCAGCTACAGAAAGACATTGATATCCAACGGGGAGTTGGGGTGAGGGAGCCGTGAGACTTTCCAAGACGTCGGAGGCTTTATCCATGAGCGAACAAAGGTGAAGGGGATGACTGCCTTCACAAAGTCTGTAAGGGATTCAAATCGTCCCTTTTCCTTTACTATTCCCAACTGCTAGGGTAGCATCACCGTGAGATTCAAAGGGTGATGAGGGGCAGGCTGGATTGCGGGACCATACTTCTAAGACCCTGGGAATGCCAGGACAATTGCGAAGAAGGTGGTCATCCTTGCACAATCTACAAGGAAACTTGACCTTCCGCGGAGGAGAAAAAGGTGGCCCGACTTCAAGTGTACTCAAGGGGGTAGTTGCGCTTTTAGCCTCTCCTTTGAGGGCCTTCTTCTTCTTCGTCTTCTTCTTCTTCTTCTTAGCCACCTGGTTACTCGAATCGAGACTTTCACCAGGCGAAGTAGAAGATGAGGACGTAGAAGTGGGCGTAGAATGGGAGAGGTCCACCTTAGAATCAACCTAAGCTTATTCAGGTGGAGGGACTGATTGATCAGTAGGTGAGATGGCGGGGACCAGAGCGGTTGAGAACAACAAAATAGGCAACCCAACAGTTAACCCTGGGAGGGACAACGTTGCCATGTAAGGAGCACCAACATTCCCTAGAGGGGGGAAATGACCAAGATTCCCGTAAGGGGGGGACTTGGGTTGGTCAACCCCGAGAAAGTTGCCATCAAGAACGAAAAAGAAACCTACTCAAGCTAACACGAACAAGACCTAACCGGGTAAATGTGAACACGGCCGAATAAATTTTAAGACAAAGAAACTGAACTTGATCTTTTCATGTTTTAAGAGACAAGAAAAGGACAAAAAGGTGACTCTAGTCACCTTCGAATGTTTTGTGAGCCCGAAGTGACAAACTGCTCAAGTGAGCCTTTTCTTCTAAGGAGTTCGAAAAGGATCAAAAGTGACTACTCTGGAGAAACTAGGCAAAGGGTTTACCAGACAATCCGTAAAACTGCTTATACACCTTGGCAATCATATGAAAACCAAGGACTTTCCGTACTGTAGTCAATCTTCCCAAATGCTGTGTTCAGTGCGTTACAGGCTGTAAGGTGGTAGACATAGCTTCCTATGGATCAAGGATGATAACCTAGTGGAGTCTCCCCATATATAACGCGACGGTACATGGGAGCACAAGTCCGTACTAGACCAGAGTTGAATCACACAAGGATGAATTACCCAACCGTAATGTGAAACAATAGTGACTAGGTTTAACGACGCCGGAGCACGTCTCTAGCCTAGACCTCTAGAATGTGAGCGTTAAGTTCCAATGATTTATTAAGTTTATTCGGTTTATTTTATGGTTGATCTTCAGTTAAGTTTCGGTTTCAGGTCCTACTGTATGTAATCTTTCACAATTGCCTAGATGCAAGCTATATGCCAAAGAATACCATTTCGTTCGATGAATACTAACTATGAGAGGGTTAAGAGTTTTCAATCAAACAAAATGAGCACAATCAATCAAACATCCTAATGCAGCTAATGGCAAATAAATAAAACCTTTTCTTTTAAGAATACAAATCAATGAAAAGTTCTATTTCCCATTAACTATTGAATGCAAAAGAGATTTGTTCGATTTCTTTTTCAAAGGCACAATGCACTAAACAACTTTGAGAAATGACAACAAACAAATTCCGTTCAATACAAGCACATTTAGTTCCCTAAATCACCAAGCAAACCTCCAAAGAACAAGAAAAGTCCCAAAAACATCGATGAGCTGTGTAATCTAGGCTCAAAGTGAGGTGAAGCAGAATTCAAGTGAAGACAAAGAAAGTCACTCAAATAATGCAACAAAATGATTCACAACTACCAAGCAAGTGCAAGGAAGCAATTAGAGAGTCGACTGGACCAATAGAAGACCAAAAACACCTAAGCGAGGCTCGACACACAAAGCCACTAGATGTCCTAGGGCTAGAAATGTGAAATCGATAGAAGAAGGCAAACACCCAAAGGGTTAAGGTAATCTATGCAATTCTAATGTATGCACAAGTCACTTGAAAAGTGTGCAAATGTAATCTATGCACAAATGAGAATTCTAATTATGCAAGTGTGATCTATGCAAGAGAATTCTCAAACACAAGATGATTCTAATGTAATCTATGAACTAGTCAAGTGAAAACCAAGAAAATTGGGTGAGATTTCCAAAGATCAAAAAATAAAAACACTCAAAGGCGATTAACACTCATACACAATTTAGCCCCCTAAAACAAAAGCAAAAACAAAAGCAAAAAGATGCAAAATTGTGAAGAGACTGAGACAAACCTTCAAGTAATGATCAAAGGAAATCAAATTAAGAATTTCTCAAAAGAGAGACTCAAAACCAGTCAAACAAGACTCCAACACACCCAAGCAGTAGAAAAAGATGTGGCAAGATACAAGTCCAAGCTCAGAAGGCTAGCAAACAAGTGAACTGGAAAGGTTAACAGGCCTGGCGCGATTGTCAGGCTATAACTCGCGCTATAAAGGGATTGGCGCGGGTTGTCAGTTAGCAACAGGCGCCAACTAGCGCGACTGTCAAAGGAAAAACCACGCTAATAAAGTTTGCCAAGTCAAAAAAGAAAAAAAAAATGGTCCAAAGCTTGGTTTACAGTATCTAGGCAGACCAGGAAGCAAGAGGCAGCAAGAAATTCAATCCAGAAAGCTATCCAAGCAAGCAAACAAGAGAAAACCAAAGAGGCAAGACAAACTCCAAATTGTTCAGTCCATAAACCAAACCAGATATTGACTGAAGTGGCTTTGATCTACTTCACTAATGCAAAGCAATAGTGTTGCGAAGGCTATCTAGCCATACTTCAGACTCCGTCTAAAGTTTACAAATCAAACAACAAGCTAAACTCCCCAGCAGAGTCACCAAATTGTTGGAGAGGTAAATCCCCTCTGCGGATAGAGGAGATCCCTACTAGCCCAAAATGAGTCTAGAAACAATCAAACAATGCTACCACGCAAGTTCCTAATTGCAAATAAAAGGTAGGTGATGAAGACCTACTTGGATTCCAACGTTTTTGTTCATAGAAGAGACGTCGCCCATGCTCCTTTGCCTTGGCTGGTCACAGTCCTCCACTATCCTCGTGAATGGACACCTGCACACAAAGAGAACAACACAAACACAAGCGTGAAATCTAATAAATGCAATTATACATCAGTTAGGAAGGATATAACTCAACATCAATCATTACAACAATGAGAGTGGAACCATAATGATAGTCATCTATTATTAATAATCAACAAAGGAGAATACAACCAGCGTCCTGACGTCAAGTCCTCCTTTGGCTGGGTGCTCAGCTACACAAGTCTTGCAAAGCTTGAAGGGATGAGGGACAAGCCTCTCTCTCTTTGGTGACAAGATATCCTCACTTTGGTTAAGCCTTATGGACACAAAGAAGGCTCTTGCAACTCTAATCTCTTGATATCTTCCTTTCAGCACCAGTGTAATTACCACTACCACTAGCTTGCTCAAGGCATGGAGACAAGATTTTATAGATGAAAGAGGAAGAGATAAGATCAATCACAACAATCATGGATTTGGCTTCATCACTTGGAAACTTCCATGGAGGGTTGGCAAACTACTTCCCATTCAAGGAGATTCGAAGCCAAACCATCCTCACTTAACATAGATTCAGTTGGTGAATGAGTTGGAGAAACTTTCGGAGGTTGATTGGTTAAAAACTTTGCCCAAATAGGTTGGCGCGATTGCGACTCTGGGACAGAGCACTAATAGCGCGCCGCTTTTAGAGGATTTTCCCCATTGACGCGGGAAGAACACAGTCGCGCCACGCTAATGTAAAAAGGGCTATTTTTATGGGCAAGCTGCAGGAAATGTCTTTAGGGCATGTGAAGCTCATGTTCAGAGGGGAACGATGCAAGTGGTTTCAATTCTTGTCACTTCTCACAAGTCCCAAAATGCGTCCTGCAAGGTGCAGGAGAGGGGTAACAGGGACGGTGACAAACGGTGACAAATTACTGTGTAACAATGCTTTGCTGCTTAGTCTCTCATAGTGCTTTGCTGCTTAGTCTCTCATAGTGCTTTGCTGCTCAGTCTCTCATAGTGCTTTGCAACTCATCTCGTAGTGCTTTGCAGCTTAGTCTCTCATATTGCTTTGCAGCTTCTTCTCTCGTCTTGCTTTCCAGCTTAGTCTCTCATAGTGCTTTGTTGCATAGTCTATCATAGTGCTTTGCCGCTTAGTCTCTCATAGTGCTTTGCTACTTAGTCTTTCATAGCGCATTGTTGCTCAGTCTCTCATAGTGCTTTGCAGCTCATCTCGTAGTGCTCTGCAACTTAGTCTCCGTAGTGCTTTGCATCTTAGTCTCTCGTAGTGCTTTGCAACTTAGTCATTTGTATTGCTTTGCAGCTTAGTCTCTCGTATTGCTTTGTAGCTTAGTCTGTTATAGTTATTTCTTGCTTAGTCTGTCATAGTGCTTTGCAGCTCATCTCGTAGTGCTTTGCAACTTAGTCTCTCGTACTGCTTTGCAGCTTAGTCTCTTGTAGTGCTTTGCAACTTAGTCATTTGTATTGCTTTGCAACTTAGTCTCTCGTAGTGATTTGCAACTTAGTCATTTGTATTGCTTTGTAGCTTAGTCTCTCGTATTGCCTTGCTGCTTAGTCTCTCATAGTGCTTTGCTGCTTAGTCTCTGATAGTGCTTTGTTGCTCAATCTCTCATAATGCTTTGCAGCTCATCTCATAGTGCTTTGCAACTTAGTCTGTCGTACTGCTTTGCAGCTTAGTCTCTCGTAGTGCTTTGCAACTTAGTCTCTTGTATTGCTTTGTAGCTTAGTGTCTTGTAGTGCTTTACAACTTAGTCTCTCGTATTGCTTTGCTTCTTTTTCTCTCGTATTGCTTTGCAGCTTAGTCTTTCATAGTGCTTTGTTTCATAGACTATCATAGTGCTTTGCTGCTTAGTCTCTCATAGTGCTTTGCTGCTTAGTCTCTCATAGTGCTTTGTTGCTCAATATCTCATAGTGCTTTGCAGCTCATAGCGTACTGCTTTGCAGCTTAGTCTCTCGTATTGCTTTGTAGCTTTTTCTCTCGTATTGCTTTGCAGCTTAGTCTCTCATAGTGCTTTGCTACTTAGTCTCTCATAGTGCTTTGTTGCTTAGTCTCTTGTAGTGCTTTGCAACTTAGACATTTGTATTGCTTTGCAACTTAGTCTCTCGTACTGCTTTGCAGCTTAGTTTCTCCTAGTGCTTTGCAACTTAGTCATTTGTATTTCTTTGCAGCTTAGTTTGCAACTTAGTCTATTGTATTCCTTTGTTGCTTAGTCTCTCATAGTGCTTGGCTGCTTAGTCTCTCATAGTGCTTTTTTGCTTAGTCTCTCATCGTCCTTTGCAGCTCAGCGTAACTTTGCTTAGTCTCTCATAGTTCTTTGCAACTTAGTCTCTTGTATTTCTTTGCAGCTTAGTCTCTCATAGTGCATTGCATCTTTTTCTATCGTATTTCTTTGCAACTTAGTCTCTCATAGTGCTTTGTTGCTTAGTCTATCATAGTGCTTTGCTGCTTAGTCTCTCATAGTGCTTTGCTGCTTAGTCTCTCATAGTGCTTTGTTTCTCAATCTCTCATAGTGCTTTGTAGCTCATCTCATAGTGCTTTGCAACTTAGTCTGTCGTATTGCTTTGCAGCTTAGTCTCTCGTAGTGCTTTGCAACTTATTCTCTTGTATTGCTTTGCACCTTTTTCTCTCGTATTGCTTTGTAGCTTAGTTTCTCATAGTGCTTTGTTGCATAGTCTGTCATAGTGCTTTGCTGCTTAGTCTCTCATAGTGCTCTGCTGCTTAGTCTCTCATAGTGCTTTGTTGCTCAGTCTCTCATAGTGCTTTGCAGCTCATCTCGTAGTGCTTTGCAGTTTAGTCTCTCGTATTACTTTGCAGCTTTTTCTCTCGTATTGCTTTGCAGCTTAGTGCTTATTTGCATAGTCTATCATAGTGCTTTACCGCTTAGTCTCTCATAGTGCTTTGCTGCTTAGTCTCTCATATTGCTTTTTTGCTCAGTCTCTCATAGTGCTTTGCAACTCATCTCGTAGTGCTTTGCAACTTAGTCTCTCGTACTGCTTTGCAGCTTAGTCTCTCGTATTGCTTTGCAACTTAGTCATTTGTATTGCTTTGCAGCTTAGTCTCTTGTATTGCTTTGCAGCTTAGTTTGCAGCTTAGTCTGTTGTATTGCTTTGTTGCTTAGTCTCTCATAGTGCTTTGCAGCTCATCTCGTAGTGCTTTGCAACTTAGTCTCTCATACTGCTTTGCAGCTTAGTCTCTCGTAGTGCTTTGCAACTTAGTCACTTGTATTGCTTTGCAGCTTAGTCTCTCGTATTGCTTTGCAGCTTAGCTTCTAGCTTAGTCTGTTTTATTCCTTTGTTTCTTAGTCTCTCATAATTCTTTGCAACTTAGTCTCTCGTATTTCTTTGCAGCTTAGTCTCTCGTAGTCCTTTGCAGCTTTTTCTATCGTATTGCTTTGCAGCTTAGTCTCTCATAGTGCTTTGCTGCTTAGTCTATCATAGTGCTTTGCTGCTTAGTCTCTCATAGTGCTTTGCTGCTTAGTCTCTCATAGTGCTTTGTTGCTCAATCTCTCGTAGTGCTTTGTAGCTCATCTCATAGTGCTTTGCAACTTAGTCTACTGTACTGCTTTGCAACTTAGTCTCTCGTATTGCTTTGCAACTTAGTCTCTCGTATTGCTTTGCTGCTTAGTCACTCATAGTGCTTGGTTGCTTAGTCTCTCATAGTACTTTGTTGCTCAATCTGTCATAGTGCTTTGCAACTTAGTCTCTCGTAGTGCTTTGCAGCTTAGTCTCTCGTAGTGCTTTGTTGCTTAGTCTCTCATAGTGCTTGGTTGTTTAGTCTCTCATACTGCTTTGTTGCTCTGTCTCTCATAGTGCTTTGCAGCTCAAAGTAGCTTTATTGCTTAGTCTCTCATAGTGCTTTGCAACTTAGTCTCTCGTAGTCCTTTGCAACTTAGTCTCTCGTATTGCTTTGCAACTTAGTCTCTCGTAGTCCTTTGCAACTTAGTCTCTCGTATTTCTTTGCAGCTTAGTTTCTCGTATTGCTTTGCAGCTTAGCTTCTAGCTTAGTCTGTTTTATTCCTTTGTTTCTTAGTCTCTCATAATTCTTTGCAACTTAGTCTCTCGTATTTCTTTGCAGCTTAGTCTCTCGTAGTCCTTTGCAGCTTTTTCTATCGTATTGCTTTGCAGCTTAGTCTCTCATAGTGCTTTGCTGCTTAGTCTATCATAGTGCTTTGCTGCTTAGTCTCTCATAGTGCTTTGCTGCTTAGTCTCTCATAGTGCTTTGTTTCTCAATCTCTCGTATTGCTTTGCAACCTAGTCTCTCGTATTGCTTTGCTGCTTAGTCACTCATAGTGCTTGGTTGCTTAGTCTCTCATAGTACTTTGTTGCTCAATCTGTCATAGTGCTTTGCAACTTAGCCTCTCGTAGTGCTTTGCAGCTTAGTCTCTCGTAGTGCTTTGTTGCTTAGTCTCTCATAGTGCTTGGCTGTTTAGTCTCTCATACTGCTTTGTTGCTCTGTCTCTCATAGTGCTTTACAGCTCAAAGTAGCTTTATTGCTTAGTCTCTCGTAGTGCTTTGCAACTTAGTCTCTCGTAGTCCTTTGCAACTTAGTCTCTCGTATTGCTTTGCAGCATTTTCTCTCGTATTGCTTTGCAGCTTAGTCTCTCATAGTGCTTTGTTGCATAGTCTATCATAGTGCTTTGCCACTTAATCTCACATAGTGCTTTGCTGCTTAGTTTGTCATAGTGCTTTGTTGCTTAGTCTCTCATTGTGCTTTGTAGCTCATCTCGTAGTGCTTTGCAGCTTAGTCTATCGTATTGCTTTGCAGCTTAATCTTTCATAGTGCTTTGCAACTTAGTCTCTTGTATTGCTTTGCAACTTAGTCTCTCATATTGCTTTGCAGCTTAGTTTGCAGGTTAGTCTTTTGTATTGCTTTGTTGCCTAGTCTGTCATAGTGCTTGGCTTCTTAGTCTCTCATAGTGCTTTGTTGCTCAGTCTCTCATAGTACTTTGCAGCTCAGAGTAGCTTTATTGCATAGTCTCTCGTAGTGCTTTGCAACTTTGTCTCTCGTATTGCTTTGCAGGTTAGTCTCTCATAGTTCTTTGCAGCTTTTTCGCTTGTATTGCTTTGCAGCTTAGTCTCTCATAGTTCTTTCCTGCTTAGTCTATCATAGTGCTTTGCTGCTTAGTCTCTCATAGTGCTTTGCTGCTTAGTCTCTCATAGTGCTTTGTTGCTCAGTCTCTCATAGTTCTTTGTAGATTTTCCTCTCGTATTGCTTTGAAGCTTAGTCTCTTATAGTGCTTTGATACTTAGTCTATCATAGTGCTTTGCTGCTTAATCTCTCATAGTGCTTTGTTGCCCAGTCTCTCACAGTGCTTTGCAGCTCATATCATAGTGCTTTGCAACTTAGTCTCTTGTACTGCTTTGCAGCTTAGTCTCCCGTAGTGCTCTGCAACTTAGTCTCTTGTATTGCTTTGCAGCTTAGTCTCTCGTATTGCTTTGCAGCTTAGTTTGCAACTTAGTCTGTTGTTTCACTTTGTTGCTTAGTCTCTCATAGTGCTTGGCTGCTTAGTCTCTCATAGTTCTTTATTCCTCAGTCTCTCATAGTGCTTTGCAGCAAAGAGTAGCTTTATTGCTTAGTCTCTCATAGTGCTTTGCAACTTAGTCTCTCGTATTCCTTTGCAGCTTAGTCTCTCGTAGTGCTTTGCAGCTTTTTCTCTCGTACTGCTTTGCAGCTTAGTCTCTCATAGTGCTTTGTTTCTTAGTCTATCATAGTGCTTTGTTGCTTAGTCTATGATAGTGCTTTGCATCTTAGTCTATCATAGTGCTTTTTTTCTCAGTCTCTCATAGTGCTTTGCAGCTCATCTCATAGTGCTTTGCAACTTAGTCTCTCGTACTGCTTTGCAGCTTAGTCTCTCGTACTACTTTGCAACTTAGTCTCTTGTATTACTTTGCAACTTAGTCTCTTGTAGTGCTTTGCAGCTTAGTATCTTGTATTGCTTTGCAGCTTAGCCTCTCGTATTGCTTTGCAGCTTAATCGCTCATAGTGCTTTGCTGCTTAGTCTCTCATAGTGCTTTGCTGCTTAGTCTTTCATAGTGCTTTGCTAGTTAGTCTCTCATTGTTCTTGGTTGCTTAGTCTCTCATAGTGCTTTGTTGCTCAGTCTCTCATAGTGCTTTGCAGCACATAGTAGCTTTAATGCTTAGTCTCTCGTAGTGCTTTGCAGCTTAGTCTCTCGTATTGCTTTGCAGCTTGGTCTCTCGTATTACTTTGCAGCTTAATCACTCATAATGCTTTGTTGCTTAGTCTCTCATAGTGCTTTGTCGCTTAGTCTCTCATAGTGATTTTCTAGTTAGTCTCTCATTGTGCTTGGTTGCTTACTCTCTCATAGTGCTTTGTTGCTCAATCTCTCATAGTGCTTTGCAGCTCATAGTAGCTTTAATGCTTAGTCTCTCGTAGTGCTTTGCAGCTTAGTCTTTCATATTGCTTTGCAGCTTAGTCTCTCGTATTGCTTTGCAGCTTAATCACTCATAATGCTTTGCTGCTTAGTCTCTCAGAGTGCTTTTCTAGTTATTATCTCATTGTGCTTGGTTGCTTAGTCTCTCATAGTGCTTTGTTGCTCAATCTCTCATAGTGCTTTGCAGCTCATAGTAGCTTTAATGCTTAGTCTCTCGTAGTGCTTTGCAACTTAAAATCTCGTAGTGATTTGCAACTTAGTCTCTCTTATTGCTTTGCAGCTTAGTCTCTCGTAGTGCTTCACAGCCTAGTCTCTTATATTGCTTTGTAGCTTAGTCTATTGTATTGCTTTCCATCTTAATCTCTCATAGTACTTTGCTACTTAGTCTCTCATAGTTCTTTGTTGCTTAGTCACTCATAGTGCTTGGTTGCTTAGTCTCTCATAGTGCTTTGTTGCTCAATCTCTCGTAGTGCTTTGCAGCTTAGTCTCTCGTAGTGCTTTGTTGCTTAGTCTCATATAGTGCTTGGTTTTTTAGTCTCTCATAGTGCTTCGTTGCTCAGTCTCTCATAGTGCTTTGCAGCTCAAAGTAGCTTTATTGCTTAGTCTCTTGTACTGCTTTGCAACTTTGTCTCTCGTATTGCTTTGCAGCTTAGTCTCTTATAGTGCTTTGCTACTTAGTCTATCATAGTGCTTTGCTACATAGTCTCTCATAGTGCTTTGTTGCTTAGTCTCTCATAGTGCTTTTTTGGTCAATCTCTTATAGTGATTTGCAGCTCATCTCGTAGTACTTTGCAACTTAATCTCTTGTACTGCTTTGCAGCTTAGCCTGTCGTAGTGCTTTGCAACTTAGTCTCTTGTATTGCTTTGCATCTTAGTCTCTCATATTGCTTTGTAGCTTAATTTGCAGCTTAGCCTGGTTTAGTGCTTTGTTGCTTAGTCTCTCATAGTGCTTGGCTACTTAGTCTCTCATAGTGCTTTGTTCCTCAGTCTCTCATAGTGCTTTGCAGCTCAGAGTAGCTTTATTGCTTAGTCTCTCGTAAGGCTTTGCAACTTAGTCTCTTGTATTGCTTTGTAGCTTAGTCTCTCATAGTGCTTTGCAGCTTTTTCTCTCGTATTGCTTTGCATCTTAGTCTCTCACAGTGCTTTGTTGCTTAGTCTATTATAGTGCTTTGCTGCTTAGTCTCTCATAGTGCTTTGCTGCTTAGTCTCTCATAGTGCTTTGTTGCTCGGTGTCTCATAGTGCTTTGTAGCCTTTTCTCTCGTGTTGCTTTGTAGCTTAGTCTCTGATAGTGCCTTAATGCTTAGCCTATCATAGTGCTTTGTTTCTTAGTCTCTCATACTACTTTGTTGCTCAATCTCTCATAGTCCTTTGCAGCTCATCTCTTAGTGGTTTGCGACTTAGTCTCTTGTACTACTTTGCAGCTTAGTCTCTCGTAGTGCTTTGCAGCTTAGTCTCTTGTATTGCTTTGCAGCTTAGTCTCTCATATTGCTTTGCAGTTTAGTTTGTAGCTTAGTCTACTGTATTTCTTTGTTGCTTAGTCTCTCATAGTGCTTGGCTACTTAGTCTCGCATAGTGCTTTGTTGCTCAGTCTCTCATAGTGCTTTGCAGCTCAGAGTAGCTTTATTGCTTAGTCTCTCATACTGCTTTGCAACTTAGTCTCTCGTATTTCTTTGCAGCTTAGTCTCTCGTAGAACTTTGTTGCTTAGTCTCTCATAGTGCTTGGCTACTTAGTCTCTCATAGTGCTTTGTTGCTCAGTCTCTCATAATGCTTTGTAGCTCAGAGTAGCTTTATTGCTTAGTCTCTCGTAGTGCTTTGCAACTTAGTCTCTTGTATTGCTTTGCAGCTTAGTCTCTCATAGTGCTTTGCAGCTTTTTCTCTCGTATTGCTTTGCAGCTTAGTCTCTCATAGTGCTTCGCTACTTAGTCTATCATAGTGCTTCGCTGCTTAGCCTCTCATAGTGCTTTGTTGCTTAGTCTGTCATAGTGCTTTATTGCTCAGTTTCTCGTAGTGCTTTGCAGCTCATCTCGTAGTGCTTTGCAACTTAGTCTCTCATACTGCTTTGCAGCTTAGTCTCTTGTAGTGCTTTGCAGCTTAGTCTCTCGTATTGCTTTGAAGCTTAGTTTGCAACTTAGTCTATTGTATTGCTTTGCTGCTTAGTTTCTCATAGTGCTTGGCTGCTTAGTCTCTCATAGTGCTTTGTTGCTCAGTCTCTCATAGTGGTTTGCAGCTCAGAGTAGCTTTATTGCTTATTCTCTCATAGTGCTTTGCAACTTAGTCTCTTGTATTGCTTTGCAGCTTAGTCTCTTGTAGTGCTTTGAAGCTTTTTCTCTCATATATCTTTGCAACTTAGTCTCTTATAGTGCTTTGCTACTTATTCTATCATAGTGCTTTGCAGCTCAAAGTAGGTTTATTGCTTAGTCTCTCATAGTGCTTTGCAACTTAGTCTCTGATAGTGCTTTGTTGCTCATTCTCTCATAGTGCTTTGCAGCTCATCTCGTAGTGCTTTGCAACTTAGTATGTCTTACTACTTTGCAGCTTAATCTCTTCTAGTTCTTTGTAACTTAGTCTCTTGTATTTCTTTGCAGCTTAGTCTCTCATATTTCTTTGCAGCTTAGTCTGTTGTATTTCTTTGTTGCTTTGTCTCTCATAGTTCTTGGCTACTTAGCCTCTCATAGTGCTTTGTTGCTTATTCTCTCATAGTGCTTCACAGCTCAGAGTAGCTTTAAATCTTAGTCTCTCGTAGTGCTTTGCAATTTAGTGTCTCGTATTGCTTTGCAGCTTAGTATCTCATAGTGCATTGCAACTTTTTCTCTTGTATTGCTTTGCAGCTTAGTCTCTCATAGTGCTTTGTTGCTTAGTCTCTCATAGTGCTTTGCTACTTAGTCTCTCATAGTGCTTTTTTTCTCAGTCTCTCATAGTCCTTTGCAACTCATCTCGTAGTGCTTTGTAGCTTAGTCTCTCGTAGTGGTTTGTATCTTTTTCTCCCGTATTGCTTTGCAGCTTAGTCTCCCATAGTGCTTTGCTGCTCAATCTATCATAGTGCTTTGCTGCTTAGTCTCTCATAGTGCTTTGCTGCTCAATCTGTCATAGTGCTTTGCAGCTCAAAGTAGCTTTATTGCTTAGTCTATCATGTGCTTTGCAACTTAGTCTCTCATATTTCTTTGTAGCTTAGTCTCTCATAGTGCTTTGTAGCTTTTTCTCTCGTATTGATTTTCAGCTTTTTCTCTCATAGTGCTTTGCAGCTTTTTCTCTCGTATTGCTTTGCAGCTTAGTCTCTCATAGTGCTTTGCTGCTTAGTCTATCATAGTGCTTTGCTGCTTAGTCTCTCATAGAGCTTTGTTGCTCAATCTCTCATAGTGCTTTGCACCTCATCTCGTAGCGCTTTGCAACTTAGTCTCTCTTACTGCTTTTTAGCTTAATCTCTCATAGTGCTTTGCGACTTAGTCTCTTGTATTGCTTTGCACCTTAGTCTCTCGTATTGCTTTGCATATTAGTTTGTAGCTTATTCTATTGTATTTTTTTGTTGCTTAGTCTCTCATAGTGCTTGGCTTCTTAGTCTCTCATTGTGCTTTGCAGCTCATAGTAGCTTTATTGCTTAGTCTCTCGTAGTGCTTTGCAACTTAGTCCCTCGTATTGCTTTGCAGCATAGTCTCCTGTAGTGCTTTGGAGCTTTTTCTCTCGTATTTTTTTGCAGCTTAGTCTCTCATAGTGCTTTGTTGCATAGTCTATCATAGTTCTTTGCTGCTTAGTCTCTCATAGTGCTTTACTACTTAGTCTCTCATAGTGCTTTGTTTCTCAATCTCTCATATTGCTTTGCAGCTCATCTCGTAGTGCTTTGCAGCTTAGTCTCTCATAGTGCTTTGCAACTTGGTCTCTTGTATTTCTTTGCAGCTTAGTCTCTCTTATTGCTCTGCAGCTTAGTTTGCAGCTTAGTCTGTTGTATTGCTTTGTTACTTAGTCTCTCATAGTTCTTGGCTACTTAGTCTCTCATAGTCCTTTGTTGCTTAGTCTCTCATAGTGCTTTGCAGCTCAGAGTCGCTTTATTGCTTAGTCTCTCGTAGTGCTTTGCAACTTAGTCTCTCGCATTGGTTTGCAACTTAGTCTCTTGTAGTTCTTTGCATCTTTTTCTCTCGTATTGCTTTGCTGCTTAGTCTATCATAGTACTTTGCTGCTTAGTCTATCATAGTGCTTTGCTGCTTAGTCTCTTATAGTGCTTTGCTGCTTAGTCTTTCATAGTGCTTTGTTGCTCAGTCTCTCATAGTGCTTTGCAGCTTTTTCTCTCTTATTGCTTTGCAGCTTAGTCTCTCATAGTGCTTTGCTGCATAGTCTATCATAGTGCTTTGTTGCTTAGTCTTTCATACTACTTTGTTGCTTAGTGTCTCATAGTGCTTTGTTGCTCAGTCTCTCATAGTGCTTTGCAGCTCATCTCGTAGTGCTTTGCAACTTAGTCTCTCATACTGCTTTGCAGCTTAGTCTCTCATAGTGCTTTGCAACTTAGTCTCTTGTATTTCTTTGCAGATTAGTCTCTCGTATTGCTTTGCAGCTTAGTTTGCAGCTTAGTCTGTTGTATTACTTTATTGCTTAGTCTCTCATAGTGCTTGGCTACTTAGTCTCTCATAGTGCTTTGTTGCTCAGTCTCTCATAGTGCTTTCCAACTCAGAGTAGCTTTATTGCTTAGTCTCTCATAGTGCTTTGCAACTTAGTCTCTTGTATTGCTTTGCAGCTTAGTCTCTCGTAGTGCTTTGCAGCTTTTTCTCTTGTATTGCTTTGCAACTTAGTCTCTCATAGTGCTTTGTTGCTTATTCTATCATAGTTCTTTGCTGCTTAGTCTCTCATAGTGCTTTGCTACTTAGTCTCTCATAGTGCTTTGCTGCTCAGTCTCTCATAGTGCTTTGGAGCTCATCTCATAGTGCTTTGCAACTTAGTCTCTCATACTTCTTTATAGCTTAGTCTCTCGTAGTGCTTTGCAACTTAGTCTCTTGTATTTCTTTGCAACTTAGTCTCTCGTAGTGCTTTGCAGCTTAGTCTCTTGTATTGCTTTGTAGCTTAGTTTCACGTATTGCTTTGCAGCTTAATCTCTCATAGTGCTTTGTTGCTTAGTCTCTCATAGTGCTTTGCTGCTTAGTCTCTCATAGTGCTTTGCTACTTAGTCTCTCATAGTGCTTGGTTGCTTAGTCTCTCATAGTGCTTTGTTGCTCAGTCTCTCATAATGCTTTGCAGCTCAGTCTCTTGCAGTGCTTTGCAACTTAGTCTCTCTTATTTCTTTGCAGCTTAGTCTCTCGTAGTGCTTTGCATCTTAGTCTCTCGTATTGCTTTGTAGCTTAGTCTATTGTATTGCTTTGCATCTTAATCAGTCATAGTGCTTTGCTACTTAGTCTCTCATAGTGCTTTATTGCTTAGTCACTCATATTTCTTTGTTGCTTAGTCTCTCATAGTGCTTTGTTGCTCAATCTGTCATAGTGCTTTGCAACTTAGTCTCTCGTAGTGCTCTTCAGCTTAGTCTCTCGTAGTGCTTTTTTGCTTAGTCTCTCATAGTGCTTGGCTGCTTAGTCTCTCATAGTGCTTTGTTGCTCAGTCTCTCATAGTGCTTTACAGCTCAGAGTAGCTTTATTGCTTAGTCCCTTGTAGTGCTTTGCAACTTAGTCTCTCGTATTTCTTTGCAGCTTATTCTCTTGTAGTGCTTTGCAACTTTTTCTCTCTTATTGCTTTGCAGCTTAGTCTCTCATAATGCTTTGCTGCTTAGTCTATCATAGTGCTTTGCTGCTTAGGCTCTCATAGTGCTTTGCTGCTTAGTCTCTCATAGTGCTTTGCAGCTCATCTCGTAGTGCTTCGCAACTTAGTCTCTCATACTTCTTTGCAGCTTAGTCTCTTGTAGTGCTTTGCAGCTTAGTCTCTTGTATTGCTTTGCAGCTTAGTTTGCAACTTAGTCTGTTGTATTGCTTTGCTACTTAGTCTCTCAGAGTGCTTGGCTGCTTAGTCTCTCATAGTGCCTTGTTGCTCAATCTCTCTGTTATCACTCAGGTTGTTCCCTGCCTCCTAGAGGGAATACGGCCGAGGTTACCACTAACCAATCTTTTAGCTACAGGTCCTAGCCTTCCTGCAACTAGAGAGGGCTCTCTCTTTGTAATTTAGCTTTGTTTGTTTGTATTTTAGGCTAGTATATAAGGCACAAGTTTTGTTTGATGTTTGGAAGGTGACATTCAGTAGAGTAAGGTAGCAAGTTGTGAGAATTTCATACCATTGGGTTGATGGAGTCCAAGTAAATAAACTTCTAAGCATGGTTTCTTTGGCAATGATAATACTATAGAGCGGGATAATTAAACGCAGAACAATTTTTGAAACTGAAATAAGATGGAATGAAGTCAAAGAATGAGAGGCGGTCAAGAATATTTCATTCTATTAACAGAGAGAAATTGCATAAATATTATCAGGGAGAATTTAAGAATTCCTCGATGATATTTAGAGTGAAAGAACCAGGGGCACAAGAGTAGTTAAGAATTCTTTCCTATGCTAGTCCTGTAGAAAACATTAAAAATTATAGGAATTGAACACAGAGTACAGTGAAGTAAGTTCTGGGTTATCCTTCTTTCCTGTAACTTAGAACATGATATTTAGATGATAAATAAAGACAAATACAGTAACATAAGAGTTAAGAAGACTTATTGATCCATGCATTAACACGAGAATTATGTAATCTATTCTTTTGCCATCAATTCCACACTCAGTCAGCTCACCAGCAAAGCATTCCAACAACTTTATTTCTAAAGAGTTCTAAAAAATATACAGCGCAAGTCCAGAATGATATTTACCCACCAACAACAATACATCTCTTTAACAAGTATATATAGAAGTTTTACAAAATATCCCATAGGGAAATATCTAGACATAACTTTATCCATCTACTCTGGCAGAAACAATAACTAATGTGGAAAAAACACACAGTAATAACTGAGGAAATAAATGCACTTTACTGGCTGTTGCAGGTGCCCTGTTTGTTGTTGACTCTTTGACTCTGGCAGTCGGTGGATGACCGCTTTGCTGCTGTGCTGACCTGGGTGTGCTGTCATTTGCCACCTGTGTAGTTTGTTTGAATGCCTTTTAGCGCTAATTTCATCCATTGTTGATTTGAATTTTCGATAGCAGAGCCATATTATACAATTTGCTTGTTATGGAGACAATGTACAAGAAGAGAATTAAAATTACTTTAAGATTTCAAGAAGGCTTTGCCACCATTCCTCTGTTGGTAGTTGATGCTTTATTAATTTGAATAATATCTCATCAACTTCCGTGTATGTGTAATAATTTGGCCAAACTGGAAAAAGGTGTGCTATCTCATGCTCAATGTAAAACAAATCTTCCAGTTTATCATATAAGCTATGCCTTGTGGGAGGGACTACTTCTTCTGTGTTGCTTGACGATGCTGTAATTTGATTTTGTACATAGGTACTCAGTCTGTTTGCATACTGTTCATGTTTTAGCATCCTTCCAGTGCTAGTGACCAGGCTGGGTAAACCTTTGCTTTGCAAATTTGAAAGCTTCTATCTAAAGGCATTTACCTCTGTCTGCATTTCTTGGAATTTTCTTTCTATAGTTTGGACAAAATTTCTCATGGTCAGCACCTTCTTGACTCTTACAATAGTCTCTGTCCTGTTCTAGATGTTCAGTGCTGCCAGCTGCTCACCAGTACGATTATTCAAAAAGTGAATCAATTGATTGGCTTGCTCAGGATTATCTGCCAATAATGTTCTGGCCTTATGAGTTTCATATTGAGCTACTGCCATCAATTCTATCTGGTCAAAAATGGTTTGTATTGCTGGCCATTGATCAGCAATAGCTTGGCCAATTTTATTCCACAAAATTGTTTTTATCTCAGTTAGGGTTATATGGAGAGTGAGGTCTTTATCCAAGGCCTTTATCTTGTTTTCCAGGGCCTTTACTTCCTTGGTCTTCTCGGCAACTGTCATCTTTGATTTATCATAAATAGCCTCAATCTTGGCTAGCTTTTCCTTGGTCTCCTTCATTTCTGCCATTTGTAGTTCTAGAGCCTTAATTTCTTTCATCATGGCCTCCATGCTCAAGCTGGCCTCTTGCAATGTTGTTGTTGTAGTTGCTGCTGATGTTGAGGCACCTGCTACTAAAGTTGAGTCTGGGGAGGTGCTGCTGTAGTCACTGTTGTAGGAGGAGTCATAATTATTGGAGTTGTTTGGGATGGTTGAGGGGCCAACTCTGGATGTTTCCCTTGTTGAGCCTCTTCCAATGCTTTCTCTGTGTCCAATATCCTTTGGTTCATCCTCATAAGCATACTAACCACATCCTCTACTTCCTGTTGTTGCGCCACTTCTGCAGTTTGAGGGTGTATGGTAACTGGCAGCTTCATTTGTTTCCTCAGGGCTGCTATGTCTTCCTCCTTTTTTCTGATTAAGGCCTGTGTGCTTTTGGTATCTTTGGGATCATGTCCCAACTCTATAATGATCTCTTCCAAGGATTTTATCCTATTATCCTTGGCCAAATATGAGGATTTTTTCCAGCTCTAACTGGGCAGAAGTATTATATAAAGAGTTCTGCAATCTATGGGCCATTAGAGCCTTATCTACTAATGTGGAACAAACCATTTCACCAGCCTACTTATGTAACTCAATCTGGTCTATTGGATGTATGTCTTTTGCCAAGACCTCCAGATTGGTTCTGATGTAGTCTGCAGCTGACTGTGGCTGCTGTGTAGTAGGTCTGAAGTGACTGAGAGCCATCTTCTCTGCTTGCATGTCATATGCTGCCATCAGTATTTGTTGATTTGTTGGTTCCATTCTCATCAACTGATTGTAAAGCTGAAACCTTATTGGCTCGTTTCTAGCTTTGATCTTTGTGAATGCTCGTTTGATATCTGGGCCTTGTCTGGTCTGTTGTTTGGAGGATGAAACCTCCCCACCTAGTTGTCTCTCTTGCTCCTGCTAAAAGGAGCTCGCCGATGCTTCCAAAACAGGAGGGATTTGTTGTTTAGAAGTTCCCTCGCCCCTATTATTTCCTATGGTTTCTTCTGTAATTTCCTCCTCAGCATAGGGGTTTAGCCTATGTCTCTTTTCCCCTTGCTGATTTGTGGATACCCCTGTGGGTGTGCCCTCTGTTCTGTCCCTCTTTTTACCTCTTTCCTCATTGTGAGGAGTTTGCAGCACATGGATCTTTGGTGCCATTATTTGTGTTGAAGGGCTTTGTTCTTGACCCTTTTCCTGATTTGAGGATGGTTGCTCTTCCATTGTGCTTTGTTGTTTTGAGTGCTCAATGTCCTTTCCTTTCCCTGGAAATAAAATGGTTTCTTTAGCTGGTTGTCGTGAATATGTAGCAGTTGATGTGCTTTCTCCAATCGATTGAGGCTGTGTGAAGGTGACCTGTGCAACATAACCCAGGTCAATTCTTTTCTCAATTTCTTTCATATCTTCTTCAGTAAGCTCTTCATCATCTAATGTTCCCTCTACCCATTCTTGTTGATTAGCATATTGTTCAATGTGGGGGATTGACTGGTGCACATATCCTGAAAGCCTCTGTTTGATTCTTCTAAGGCTTATGAAATGTTAAGGGTCATATGGTGCCCAGTAGAAGCTTTGTTTCAACATGAGCTCTTGCCTTAGCATATTGTCTGCATCCTTCCATGCTTCTTCCCTTTTGTTGAAAACAAAGGGACCCAATTGATGTCTGATTTTAAGCTGTGCCTTCTTGTTTTTCCCATGGAAATGAGTCAAGTTTGCATTACTAAACTTCTTGAAATATTCCAAGGCAAAAAGTCTCATGGGGACATATCTTGGTAGCTTATAGGGAGACAACTAACACCCATAAATTCTGATCACTGTGTGGTTTTGGTAGAAGCATCAATCACCAATGTTGTAGCCCTTTGAAAGATGCAAGATTCTTTGCATTTCAGCAGTGAGTCTGGTAGGAGGAGTCACCACTAATAGGCAAGCGGCTAGGTAGATGAACAGGTCAATAAAATCACAATATGTGTATGGAGAATAGTCTCATAGCTTAGTCTCTCATATTGCTTTGCAACTTAGTCCGTTGTATTCTTTTTTAGCTTAATCGCTCATAGTGCTTTGCTGCTTAGTGTCTCATAGTGCTTTGCTGCTTAGTCTCTCATAGTGCTTGGTTGCTTAATCTCTCATAGTGCTTTGTTGCTCAATTTCTCATAGTGCTTTGGAGCTCATAGTAGCTTTAATGCATAGCCTCTTGTAATGCTTTGCAACCTAGTCTCTTGTAGTGCTTTGTAGCTTAGTCTCTCATAGTGCTTTGTAGCTTAGTCTCTTGTAGTTCTTTGTTGCTTACTCTCTCATAGTACTTTGTTGCTTAGTATTTCGTAGTATTTTGTTGCTCAATCTCTCCAAGTGCTTTGTAGCTCATAGTAGCATTATTGCTTAGTCTCTCGTAGTGCTTTGCAACTTAGTCTCTCATAGTGCTTTGTAGCTTAGTCTCTCGTAGTGCTTTGTAGCTTAGTCTCTCATACTACTTTGCTACCTAGTCTCTCATAGTGCTTGGCTGCTTAGTCTCTTGTATTGCTTTGTAGCTTAGTTTCTCATAGTGATTTGTTGCTTAGTCTCTCATATTGCTTGGCTGCTTAGTCTCTCATAGTGCTTTGTTACTCAATCTCTCATAGTGCCTTGCAGCTCATAGTAGCTTTAATGGTTAGTCTCTCATAGTGCTTTGCAACTTATTCTCTCATATTGCTTTGTAGCTTAGTCCCTCCTAGTGCTTTACTGCATACTCCCTCGTAATCCTTTGCAGCTTAGTCTCTTGTACTGCTTTGTAGCTTAGTCTCTCGTATTGCTTTTTCGCTTAGTCTCTTGTAGTGCTTTGCTGCTTAGGCTCTCATAGTGCTTTGCTACTTAGTCTCTTATAGTTATTTGCTACTTAGTCTCTCATAGTGCTTGGTTGCTTAGTCTCTCATAGTGATTTGTTGCTCAGTCTCTCAAAGGGCTTTGTAGCTTATAGTAGCTTTAATGCTTAGTCTCTCATAGTGCTTTGCAACATAGTCTCTCGTAGTGCTTTGCAGCTTAGTCTCTCGTAGCGCTTTGCAGCTTACTCTCTTATAGTGCTTTGTTTCTTAATCTCTCATAGTGCTTCGCTGCTTAGTCTCTCATAGTGCTTTGTTGCTCAGTTTCTCATAGTGCTTTGCAGATCATAGTAGCTTTATTGCTTAGTCTCTTATAGTGCTTTGCAACCTAGTCTCTCGTATTGCTTTGCAGATTATTCTCTCGTAGTGCTTTGTAGCTTAGTCTCTCGTATTTCTTTGCAAGTTAGTCTCTCATAGTGCTTTGTTTCTTAGTCTATCATAGTTCTTTGCTGCTTAGTCTCTCATAGTGCTTTGTTGCTCAATCTCTCATAGTACTTTGCAGCTCATAGTAGCTTTAATGCTTAGACTCTCATAGTGCTTTGCAACTTAGTCTCTCGTAGTGTTTTATAGCTTAGTTTCTTGTATTGCCTTGCAGCTTAGTATCTCATATTGCTTTGTTGCTTAGTCACTCATCATGCTTGGCTGCTTAGTCTCTCATAGTGCTTTGTTGCTTAGTCTCTCATAGTGCTTTGTAGCTCTTAGTAGCTTCAATGCTTATTCTCTCATAGTACTTTGCAACTTAGTCTCTCGTATTGCTTTGTAGCTTAGTCTCTCGTTGTGCTTTGTAGATTAGTCTCTCGTTGTGCTTTGCAGTTTAGTCTCTCATATTGCTTTGTAGCTTAGTCTCTCATAGTGCTTTACTGCATACTCTCTCATAGTCCTTTGCAGCATAGTCTGTCCTAGCGCTTTGCTACTTAGTCTATCATAGGGCTTTGCTGCTTAGCCTCTCATATTGCTTTGCTACTTAGTCTCTCATAGTGATTTCTTGCTCAGTCTCTCATAGTTTTTTATAGCTTATAGTAGCTTTCATGCTTAGTCTCTCATAGTGCTTTGCAGCTTAGTCCATCGTAGTGTTTTGTAGCTTAGTCTCTCATATTACTTTGTAGCTTAGTCTCTGGTAGTGCTTTTTTTCTTAGTCTCTCATAGTGCTTGGCTACTTAGTCTCTCATAGTGCTTTGTTGCTCAGTCTCTCATAGTGCTTTGCAGCTCATAGTAGCTTTATTGCTTAGTCTCTCATAGTGCTTTGCAACTTAGTCTCTCATATTGCTTTGCAGCTTAGTCTCTCGTAGTGATTTGTAGCTTAGTCTCTTGTATTGCTTTGCAGCTTAGTCTCTCATAGTGCTTTGTTGCTCAGTCTCTCATAGTGCTTTGCAGCCCGTAGTAGCTTTAATACTTAGTCTCTCTTAGTGCTTTGCAACCTAGTCTCTCGTAGCACTTTCCAGCTTAGTCTCTCGTATTGCTTTATAGCTTAGTCTCTCATAGTGCTTGGATTCTTAGTCTATCGTAGTGCTTTGATGCTTAGTCTCTCATAGTGCTTTACTACTTACTCTATGAGAGACTAAGCAGCAAAGCACTATGAGAGATTAAGCTGCAAAGAAATACGAGAGACTAAGCTGCAAAGCAATACGAGAGACTAAGATGCAAAGCACTACGAGAGACTAAGCTGCAAACCAATAACAGAGACTAAGTTGAAAAGAACTACGAGAGACTAAGCATTAGAGATACTATGAGCTGCAAAGCACTATGAGAGACTGAGCAACAAAGCACTAAGAGACTAAGCAGCCAAGCACTATGAGAGACTAAGCAAAAAACCCAGAATGAGAGACTAAGCTACAAAGCAATACAACAGATTAAGCTACAAAGCATTACGAGAGACTAATCTGCAAAGCAATACGAGAGACTAAACATCAAAGCACTACAAGAGACTAAGCTGAAAACCAATACGAGAGACTAAGTTGTAAAGCACTACGAGAGACTAAGCATTAAAGATATTATGAGCTGCAAAGCACTATGAGAGACTGAGAAACAAAGCACTATGAGAGACTAAGCAGCCAAGCACTATGAGAGACTAAGCAACAAAGCACAACGAGAGACTAAGCTACAAAGCAATACGAGAGACTAAGCTGCAAAGCACTACGAGAGACTAAGCTGCAAACTACTACGAGAGACTAAGTTGCAAGGCACTATGAGAGACTAAGCTGCAAATAAATATGAGAGACTTAGCTGCAAAGTGCTACAAGAGACTAAGTTGCAAAGCACTATGAGAGATTGAGCAAACAAAGCACTTTGAGAGACTAAGCAACCAAGCACTACGAGAGACTATGCTGCAAAGCAATACAAGAGACTAAGTTGCAAGGCACTACGAGAGACTAAGCATTAAAGTTACTATGAGTTGTAAAGTACTATGAGAGACTAAGCAACAAAGCACTATGAGAGACTAAGCAGCCAAGCACTATGAGAGACTAAGTAGCAAAGCATTATGAGAGACTAAGTAGCAAAGCACTATGAGAGATTAAGTTGTAAAGGAATATGGGAGACTAAGCCTTAAAGTAATACAAGAGACTAAGCTACAAAGCACTATGAGAGAATAAGCTACAAAGTAAAAAGAGAGACTAAGTTGCAAAGCACTATGAGAGACTAAGCATTAAAGCTACTATGAGCTGCAAAGCACTATGAGAGACTGAGCAACAAAGCACTATGAGAGACTAAGCAGCCAAGAACTATGAGAGACTAAGCAACAAAGCACTACGAGAGACTAAGAAGTAAAGCACTACGAGAGACTAAGAGGAAAAGAAATACGAGAGATTAAGCTACAAAGCAATACGACAGACTAAGCTACAAAGCAATATGAGAGACTAAGCTGCAAAGGACTACGAGAGAGTATGCAATAAAGCACTACGAGAGTCTAAGCTATAAAGCAATACAAGAGACTAAGTTGCAAAGCACTACGAGAGACTAGCCATTAAAGCTACTATGAGAGATTGAGCAACAAAGCACTATGAGAGACTAAGCAGCCAAGCACTATGAGAGACTAAGCAACAAAGCACTACGAGAGACTAAGCTACAAAGAAATACAAGAGACTAAGCTACAGAGCACTACGAGAGACTAAGTTGCAAAGCACTACAAGAGACTAAGCATTAAAGCTACTATGAGATGCAAAGCACTATGATAGATTGAGCAACAAAGCACTATGAGAGACTAAGCATTAAAGCTACTATAAGCTGTAAAGCACTGTGAGAGACTAAGCAACAAATCACTATGAGAGACTAAGCAACCAAGCACTATGAGAGACTAAGCAGGAAAGCTCTATGAGAGACTAAACAGAAAAGCACTACGGGAGACTAAGCAGAAAAGCAATATGGGAGACTAAGCTACAAAGCAATAAGAGAGACTAAGTTGCAAAGGACTACGAGAAATTATGTAGTCAAGCACTACGAGAGACTAAGCTATAAAGCAACACGAGAGACTAAGTTGCAAAGCAGTACGACAGACTAATCATTAAAGCTACTATGAGATGCAAAGCACTATGATAGATTGAGCAACAAAGCACTATGAAAGACTAAGCAACCAATCACTATGAGAGACTAAGCAACAAAGCACTATGAGAGACTAAGTAGCAAAGCACTATGAGAGATTAAGCTACAAAGCAATACGACAGACTAAGTTGCAAAGCAATACGAGAGACTAAGCTGAAAAGCACTACGAGAGACTTAGCTGCAAAGCAATATGAGAGACTAAGTTGCAAAGCACTACGACAGAATAAGCATTAAAGCTACTATGAGGTGCAAAGCACTATGAGAGACTAAGAAACAAAGCACTCCGAGAGACTAAGCAACCAAGCATTATGAGAGACTAAGTAGCAAAGCACTATGAGAGAGTAAGCAGCAAAGCAATATGAGAGATTAAGTCGCAAAACAATACGAGAGACTAAGCTGCAAAGAAATACGAGAGACTAAGTTGCAAAGCAATACGAGAGAATAACCTCCAAAGCAATACGAGAGAATAACCTCCAAAGCACTACGAGAGACTAAGCTGCAAAGAAATACGAGAGACTAAACTGCAAAGCACTACGAGAGACCAAGTTGCAAAGCACTACGAGAGACTAAGCATTAAAGCTACTATGAGCTGCAAACCACTATGAGAGACTGAGCAACGAAGTACTATGAGAGACTAAGTATCCAAGCACTATGAGAGACTAAGAAACAAAGCACTATGAGAGACAGACTACAAAGCAATACGAGAGACTTAGCTGCAAAGCACAATGAGAGACTTAGCTACAAAGCACTACGAGAGACTAAGTTGCAAAGAACTCTGAGAGACTTAGAAACCAAGCACTATGTGAGACTAAGCAACAAAGCACTATGAGAGACTGAGCAGCAAAGCACTATGATAGACTAAGTAGCAAAGCCCTATGAGATACTAAGCTGCAAAGAAATATCAAAAACTAAGCTGCAAAGCACTACGAGAGACTAAGCTACAAAGAAATACGAAAGACTAAGTTGGAAAGCACTACGAGAGACTAAGTAATAAAGCTACTATGAGCTGCAAAGCACTATGTGAGACTAAGCAACAAAGCACTATGAGAGACTAAGCAACAAAGCAGTACGAGATACTAAGCTACAAAGCACTACGAGAGACTAAGTTGCAAAGCACTACGAGAGACTAAGCTTCCAAGCACTATGAGAGACTAAGCAACAAATCACTATGAGAGACTAAGAAAACAAGCACTATGAGAGACTAAGTGGCAAAGCACTATGAGAGACTAAGTAGCAAAGCACTATGAGAGACTAAGTGGCAAAGCACTATAAGAGACTAAATAGTAAAGCACTACGATAGACTATGCAGCAAAGCACTACGAGAGACTGAGCTGCAAAGCAATATGGGAGACTAAATTGCAAATCACTATGAGAGACTAACCATTAATGCTACTATGAGCTGCAAAGCACTATGAGAGATTGAGAAACAAAGCAATATGAGAGACTAAGCAGCCAAGCACTATGAGAGTTTAAGCAACAAAGCACTACGAGAGACTAAGCTACAAAGCAATACGAGAGACTAAGCTACAAAGCACTATGAGAGACTATGTTGCAAAGCACTACATGAGACTAAGCATTAAAGCTACTATGAGCTGCAAAGCACTATGAGATATTGAGAAACAAAGCACTATGAGAGACTAAGCAACCAATCACTATGAGAGACTAAGTAGCAAATCAGTATGAGAGACTAAGTAGCAAAGCACTATGAGAGATTAAGCTACAAAGCAATACGATAGACTAAGCTGCAAAGCAATACGAGAGACTAAGCCGCAAAGCACTACGAGAGACTAAGCTGCAAAGAAATACGAGAGACTAAGTTGCAAAGCACTATGAGAGACTAAGCATTAAAGCTACTATGAGCTGCAAAGCACTATGACAGACAGAGCAACAAAGCACTATGAGAGACTAAGCAGCCAAGTACTATGAGAGACTAAGTACCAAAGCACTATGAGAGACTAATCAACAAAGCACTATGAGAGATTAAGCTGCAAAGCAATATGAGAGACTAAGCTGCAAAGCAATAGGAGAGACTAAGATGCAAAGCACTACGAGAGAATAAGCTGCAAACCAATACGAGAGACTAAGTTGCAAAGCACTACGAGAGAATAAGCATTAGAGCTACTATGAGAGACTGAGCAACAAAGCACTATGAGAGACTAAGTGGCCAAGCACTATGAGAGACTAAGCAAAAAAAACACAATGAGAGACTAAGCTACAAAGCAATACGAGAGACTAAGCTGCAAAGCACTATGACAGACTAAGCTGCAAAGCACTACAAGAGACTAAGTTGCAAAGCACTATGAGAGACTTAGCAACCAAGCCCTATGAGAGACTAAGCAGCAAAGCACTATGAGAGACTAAGCACCAAAGCACTATGATAGACTAAGTAGCAAAGCATTACGAGAGACTAAGCTACAAAGCAATACGAGAGATTGAGCTCCAAAGCACTACGAGAGACTAAGCAATAAAGCTACTATGAGCTGCAAAGCACTATGAGAGACTGAGCAACAAAGCGCTATGAGAGACTAAGCAGGAAAGCACTATGAGAGACTAAGCAACAAATCACTACGAGATACTAAGCTGCAAAGCAATATGAGAGACTAAGCTGCAAAGCACTACGAGAGACTAAGTATCAAAGAACTCTGAGAGACTAAGCATTAAAGCTACTATAAGCTGCAAAGCACTATGAGAGATTAAGCAAAAAATCACTATGAGAGACTAATCAAGCAAGCACTATGAGAGACTAAGTGGCAAAGCACTATGAGAGACTAAGTTGAAAAGCAATACGGGAGACTAAGCTACAAAGCAATACTAGAGACTAAGCTGCAAGGGACTACGAGAGAGTATGCAGTAAAGCACTACGAGAGACTAAGCTATAAAGTAATACGAGAGACTAAGCTGCAAAGCACTATGAGAGACTAACGATTAAAGCTACTATGAGCTGCAAAGCACTATGATAGACAGGGCAACAAAGCTTTATGAGAGACTAAGCAGCAAAGCACTATGAGAGACAAAGAATTAAAGCTACTATAAGCTACAAGGCACTATAAGAGACTGAGCAACAAATCACTATGAGAGACTATGCAACCAAGCACTGTGAGAGACTAAGTGGAAAAGCACTATGAGAGACTAAGCAGAAGAGCAGTACGAGAGACTAAGTGGAAAAGCAATAAGAGAGACTAAGCTACGAAGAAATACTAGAGACTAAGCTGCAAAGGACTACGAGAGAGTATGCAGTAAAGCACTACGAGAGACTAAGCCATAAAGTAATACTAGAGACTAAGTTGCAAAGCACTATGAGAGACTAAGTAGCCAAGCACTACGAGAGACTAAGCTGCAAAGCACTACGAGAGACTAAGTTGCAAAGCACTACGAGAGACTAAGTTGCAAAACACTATGAGAGACTTAGAAACCAACCACTATGAGAGACTGAGCAACAAAGCACTATGCTAAGCTAAGCAACAAAGCACTACGATAGACTAAGCAGTAAAGCACTATGAGAGACTAAGCTACAAAGAAATATGGGAGACTAAGCTATGAAGCACTATGAGAGACTAAGCTGCAATGCAATACAAGAGACTAAGTTGTAAAGCACTGTGAGAGACTAAGCAATAAAGCTACTATGAGCTACAAAGCACTATGAGAGATTGAGCAACAAAGCACTATGAGAGACTAAGCAGCAAAGCACTAAGAGAGACTAAGCAACAAAGCACTAAGAAAGACTAAGCTGCAAAGCACTACGAGAGACTAAGAGGAAAAGCAATACTTGAGACTAAGCGGAAAATCAATACGGGAGACTAAGCTACAAAGCAATATGAGAGACAGCTGCAAAGGACTACGAGAAAATATGCAGTAAATCACTAGGAGAGACTAAGCTATAAAGCACTACGAGAGACTAACCATTAAAGCTACTATGAGCTGCAAAGCACTATTAGAGATTGAGCAACAAAGCACTATGAGAGACTAAGCAGCCAAGCACTATGAGAGACTAAGCAACAAAGCACTACGAGAGACTAAGCTACAAAGCAATACGAGAGACTAAGCTGTAAAGAACTACGAGAGACTAAGTTGCAAAGCACTACAAGAGACTAAGCATTAAAGCTACCATGAGCTGCAAATCACTATGAGAGATTGAGCAACAAAGCACTATGAGAGACTAAGCAACCAATCACTATGAGAGACTAAGTAGCAAAGAATTATGAGGGACTAAGTAGCAAAGAACTATGAGAGATTAAGCTGCAAAGAAATACAACAAACTAAGCTACAATTAAGCAACAAAGAACTACGGGATACTAAGCTGCAAAGCACTATGAGACACTAAGCTGCAAAGCACTATGAGAGACTAAGCAGAAAAGCAATACGAGAGACTAAGCATTAAAGCTACTATGAGCTAAAAAGCACTATGAGAGACTGAGCAAAAGAGCACTATGAGAGACTAAGCATCTCAACACTATGAGAGACTAAGCAAAAAGCACTACAAGAGACTAAGCAAGAAAGCACTACAAGAGACTTAGCTACAAAGTAATACGATAGATTAAGCTGTGAAGCCCTATGAGAGACCAGGCTGCAAAGCACTACAAGAGACTAAGTTGCAAAGCACTACAAGAGACTAAGCATTAAAGCTACTATGAGCTGCAAAGCACTATGAGAGATTGAGAAACAAAGCACTATGAGAGACTAAGCAGCAAAGCACTACGAGAGACTATGTAGCAAAGCACTATGAGGGATTGAGCAGCAAATCACTATGATGGACTAAGTTGTAAAGCACTACGAGAGACTAACCTACAAAGCACTACGAGAGACTAAGCTGCAAGTAACTACGAGAGACTAAGATGCAAAGGAATACGAGAGACTAAGCTGCAAAGCAATAAAAAAGTATAAGCTGCAAAGCACTACGAGGGACTAAGCTACAAAGCAATACAAGAGACTAAGTTGCAAAGCACTACAAGACACTAAGCTGCAAAGCAGTACGAGAGACTAAGTTGCAAAGCACTACGAGAGACTATGCATTAAAGCTACTATGAGTTGCAAAGCACTATGAGAGACTGATCAACAAAACGCTATGAGAGACTAATCATCCAAGCACTATGAGAGACTAAGAAACAAAGCACTAAGAGAGACTAAGCTACAAAGCAATACGAGAGACTAAGTTCCAAAGCACTACAATAGACTAAGCATTAAAGCTACTATGAGCTGCAAAGCACTATGAGAGATTGAGCAACAAAGCACTATGAGAGACTAAGCAACCAAGCACTATGAGATACTAAGCAGTAAAGCACTATGAGAGACTAAGCAGCAAAGCACTATTTCAGCTTAAGCTGCAAAGTAATACAACAGACTAAGATGCAAAGCAATACGAGACACTAAGCTGCAAAGCAATACGAGAGACTAAGATGAAAAGCACTACGAGAGACTAAGCTGCAAACCAATACGAGAGACTAAGTTGCAAAGCACTATGAGAGACTAAGCATTAGAGCTACTATGAGCTGCAAAGGACTATGAGAGACTGAGCAACAAATCACTATGAGAGAGTAACCTACAAAGCACTACGAGAGACTAAGCTGCAAAGCACTATGAGAGACTAAGCTGCAAAGTGCTACGAGAGACTAAGTTGCAAAGCACTATGAGAGACTTAGCAACCAAGAACTATGAGAGACTAAGCAACAAAGCACTATGATAGACTAAGGAGCAAAGCATTATGACAGACTAGGCTGCAAAGCAATACAAGATATTGAGCTCCAAAGCACTACGAGAGACTAAGCAATAAAGCTATTATGAGCTGCAAAGCACTATGAGAAACTAAGCAACAAAGCACTATGAGAGACTAAGCAGGAAAGCACTATGAGAGACTAAGCAACAAATCACTACAAGAGACTAAGTTGCAAAGCAATACGAGAGACTAAGTTGCAAAGCACTATGAGAGACTAAGTTCCAAAGCACTCTAAGAGACTATGAATTAAAGCTACTATAAGCTGCAAAGCACTATAAGAGATTGAGCAACAAATCAATATGAGAGACTAATCAAGCAAGCACTATGATAGACTAAGTGGCAAAGCACTATGAGAGACTAAGTGGAAAAGCAATGCGAGAGACTAAGCTACAAAGCAATACTAGAGACTAAGATGCAAGGGACTACAAGAGACTATGCAGTAAAGCACTACGAGAGACTAAGCTATAAAGTAATACGAGAGACTAAGATGCAAAGCACTATGAGAGACTAACGATTAAAGCTACTATGAGCTGCAAAGCACTATGAGAGACAGAGCAACAAATCTTTATGAGAGACTAAGCAACAAAGAACTATGAGAGACTAAGCAACAGAGCACTAGGAGAGACTAAGTTGCAAAGCACTATGAGAGACTAAGCTGCAAAACACTACGAGAGACTAAGCCGCAAAGCACTATGAGAGACAAAGCATTAAAGCTACTATAAGCTACAAGGCATTATAAGAGACTGAGCAACAAATCACTATGAGAGACTAAGCAACCAAGCACTATGAGAGACTAAGTGGAAAAGCACTATGAGAGACTAAGCAGCAGAGCAGTACAAGATACTAAGTTGAAAAGCAATATGAGAGACTAAGCTACAAAGCAATACTAGAGACTAAGCTGCAAAGGACTACGAGAGAGTATGCAGTAAAGCACTATGTGAGACTAAGCTATAAATTAATATGAGAGACTAAGCTGCAAAGCACTATGAGAGACTAACGATTAAAGATACTATGTGCTGCAAAACACTATGAGAGACTGAACACCAAAGCACTGTGAGAGACTAAGTAGCCAAGCACTACGAGACACTAAGCTGCAAAGCACTACGAGAGACTAAGCTGCAAAGCACTACGAGAGACTAAGCTGCAAAGCACTATGAGAGACTTAGAAACCAAGCACTATGAGAGACTAAGCAACAAAGCACTATGAGAGACTAAGCAGCAAAGCACTATGATAGACTAAGCAACAAAGCACTATGAGAGACTAAACTACAAAGAAATATGAGAGACTAAGCTTCAAAGCACTACGAGAGACTAAGTTGTAAAGCAATACGAGAGACTAAGTTGGAAAGAACTATCAGAGACTAAGCAATAAAGCTACTATGAGCTACAAAGCACTATGAGAGACTGAGCAACAAGGCACTATGAGAGACTATGCAGCAAAGCACTATGAGAGACTAAGCAACAAAGCAGTACGAGGGACTAAGATACAAAGCAATACGAGAGACTAAGCTGCAAAGCACTATGAGAGACTAAGCTGCAAAGCACTATGAGAGACTGAGCAACAAAACAATACGAGAGACTAAGCTACAAAGGATTACAAGAGAGTATACAGTAAAGCACTGCGAGGGACTAAGCTATAAAGCAATATGAGAAACTAAGTTGCAAAGCACTACGAGAGATGAACCATTAAAGCTACTATGAACTGCAAAGCACTATGAGAGATTGAGCAACAAAGCACTATGAGAGACTAAGCAACCAAGCAATATGAGGGACTAAGCAACAAAGCACTACGAAAGATTAAGGTACAAACAATACGAGAGACTAAGCTGCAAAGCACTACGAGAGACTAAGTTGCAAAGCACTACGAGAGACTAAGAATTAAACTTACTCTGAGATGCAAAGCACTATGACAGATTGAGCAACAAAGCACTATGAGAGACTAAGCAGCAAAGCACTATGAGAGACTAAGCAGTAAAGCACTATGAGAGACTAAGCAAGAAAGCACTATGATAGACTAAGCAGCAAAGCAATATGAGAGACTAAGCTGCAAATCACTACAGGAGACTAAGCTGCAAAGCACTACGAGAGAATAAGCTGCAAAGATGTATAAGAGACTAAGTTGCAAAGCACTACGAGAGACAAAGCAATAAAGCTACTATGAGTTGCAAAGCACTATGAGAGACTGAGCAACAAAGCACTATGAGAGACTAAGCAGCAAAGCACTAAGAGAGACTGAGCAACAATTCATTATGAGAGACTAAGCAGCAAAGCACTAAGAGAGACTAAGCAACAAACCACTAAGAAATACTAAGTTGCAAAGCACTATGAGAGACTAAGCGGAAAAGAAATATGAGAGACTAAGCAGAAAAGAAATACGGGAGACTAATCTACAAAGCAAAAGGACTACGAGAAAGTATGCAGTAAAGCACTATGAGAAACTAAGCTACAAAGCACTACGACAGACTAACCATTAAAGCTACTATGAGCTGCAAAGCACTATTAGAGATTGAGCAACAAAGCACTATGAGATACTAAGCAGCCAAGCACTATGAGAGACTAAGCAAGAAAGCACTACGAGAGATTAAGCAACAAAGCAATACGAGAGACTAAGCTGCAAAGCAGTACGAGCGACTAAGTTGCAAAGCTCTACAAGGGACTAAGCATTAAAGCTACTATGAGCTGCAAATCACTATGAGAGATTGAGCAACAAAGCACTATGAGAGACCAAGCAACCAATCACTATGAGAGACTAAGAAACAAAGCATTATGAGGGACTAAGTAGCGAAGCACTATGAGAGATTAAGCTGCAAAGCAATGCAACAAACTAAGTTGCAATTAAGCAACAAAGAACTGCGAGATACTAAGCTTCAAAGCACTGCAAGATACTAAGTTGCAAAGCACTACGAGAGACTAAGCAGCAAAGCACTATGAGGGACTAAGCAGCAAATCACTATGATGGACTAAGCTGCAAAGCACTATGAGAGACTAAGGTGCAAACCACTATGAGAGACTAAGTTGCAAAGTAATACGAGAGACTAAGTTGCAAAGCAATACAAAAGACTAAGCTGCAAAGCACTACAAGGGACTAAGCCGCAAAGCAATACGAGAGACGAAGTTGCAAAGCACTACGAGAGACTAAGTTGCAAAGAAGTACGAGAGACTAAGTTGCAAAGCACTACGAGAGACTATGCATTAAAGCTACTATGAGCTGCAAAGCACCATGAGAGATTGAGCAACAAAGCGCTATGAGAGACTAATCAGCCAAGCACTATGAGAGACTAAGCAACAAATCACTACGAGAGACTAAGCTAAAAAAAAATACCAGAGACTAAGTTGCAAAGCACTATGAGAGACTAAGTTTCAAAGCACTACAATAGACTAAGCATTAAAGCCACTATGAGCTGCAAAGCACTATGAGAAATTGAGCAACAAAGCACTATGAGAGACTAAGGAACCAAGCACTATGAGATACTAAGCAGTAAAGCACTATGAGAGACTAAGCACCAAAGCACTATGACAGATTAAGTTACAAAGCAATACAACAGACTAAGCTGCAAAGTAATACGAGAGACTAAGCTGCAAAGCACTACGAGAGTCTAAGCTACAAAGCAGTACAAGAGACTAAGCTGCAAAGCAGTACAAGATGAGCTGAAAAGCACTATGAGAGACTAAGTAGCAAAGCACTCTGAGAGACTAAGAATTAAAGCTACTATAAGCTGCAAAGCACTATGAGAGATATAGCAACAAATCAATATGAGAGACTAATCAAGCAAGCACTATAAGAGACTAAGTAGAAAAGCACTATGAGAGACTAAGTGGAAAAGCAATACGAAAGACTAAGCTACAAAGCAATACTAGAGACTAAGCTACAACGAACTACGAGAGAGTATGCAGTAAAGCACTACGAGAGACTAAGCTATAAAGTAATACGAGAGACTAAGATGCAAAGCACTATGAGACACTAACGATTAAAGCTCCTATGAGCTGCAAGGCACTATGAGAGACAGAGAAACAAATATTTATGAGAGACTAAGTAGCAAAGCACTATGAGAGACTAAGCAACAGAGCACTAGGAGAGACTAACTAAGCAATAGAGCACTAGGAGAGACTAAGTTGCAAAGCACTATGAGAGACTAAGCTGCAAAACACTACGAGAGACTAAGCGACTAAGCTGCAAAACACTACGAGAGACTAAGCTACAAAGCACTATGAGAGACAAAGAATTAAAGCTACTATAAGCTACAAGGCATTATAAGAGACTGAGCAACAAATCACTATGGGAGACTAAGCAACCAAGCACTATGAGAGACTAAGTGGAAAAGCACTATGAGAGACTAAGTAGCAGAGCAATACGAGAGACTAAGTGGAAAAGCAATACGAGAGACTAAGCTACAAAGGACTATGAGAGAGTATGTAGTAAAGCACTACGAGAAACTAAGCTATAAAGTAATATGAGAGACTAAGCTGCAAAGCACTATGAGAGACTAACGATTAAAGATACTATGTGTTGCAAAACACTATGAGAGACTGAACACCAAAGCACTATGGGAGACTAAGTAGCCAAGCACTACGAGACACTAAGCTGCAAAGCACTACGAGAGACTAAGCTGCAAAGCACTACGAGAGACTAAGTTGCAAAGCACTATGAGAGACTTAGAAACCAAGCACTATGAGAGACTAAGCAGCAAATCACTATGAGAGACTAAGCAGCAAAGCACTATGAGAGACTAAGCTACAAAGAAATATGAGAGACTAAGCTTCAAAGCACTACGAGAGACTAAGTTGTAAAGGAATATGAGAGACTAGGTTGGAAAGCACTATGAGAGACTAAGCAATAAAGCTACTATGAGCTACAAAGCACTATGAGATACTGAGCAAAAAAGCACTATGAGAGACTAGGTAGCAAAGCACTATGAGAGACTAAGCAACAAAGTAGTACGAGAGACTAAGATACAAAGCAATACGAGACACTAAGCTGCAAAGCACTACGAGAGACTAAGCTGCAAAGCACTATGAGAGACTGAGCAACAAAACAATACGAGAGATTAAGCTGCAAAGGACTACGAGAGAGTATGCAGTAAAGCACTACGAGGGACTAAGCTATAAAGCAATATGAGAAACTAAGTTGCAAAGCACTACGAGAGATGAACCATTAAAGATACTATGAGCTGCAAAGCACTATGAGAGATTGAGCAACAAAGCACTATGAGAGACTAAGCAACCAAGCAATATGAGGGGCTAAGCAACAAAGCACTACGAAAGACTAAGGTACAAACAATACAAGAGACTAAGCTGCAAAGCACTACAAGAGACTAAGTTGCAAATCACTACGAGAGACTAAGCATTAAACTTACTATGAGATGCAAAGCACTAAGACAGATTGAGCAACAAAGCACTATGAGAGACTAAGAAGCAAAGCACTATGAGAGACTAAGCAAGAAAGCACTATGATAGACTAAGCAGCAAAGAAATATGAGAGACTAAGCTACAAATCACTACGGGAGACTAAGCTGCAAAGCACTACGAGAGATTAAGCTGCAAAGCTGTATAAGAGACTAAGTTGCAAAGCACTACGAGAGACAAAGTAATAAAGCTACTATGAGTTGCAAAGCACTATGAGAGACTGAGCAACAAAGCACTATGAGAGACTAAGCAGCAAAGCACTAAGAGAGACTGAGCAACAATTCATTATGAGAGACTAAGCAGCAAAGCACTAAGAGAGACTAAGCAACAAAGCACTAAGAAAGACTAAGTTGCAAAGCACTACGAGAGACTAAGCGGAAAAGCAATACAAGAGACTAAGCAGAAAAGCAATATGGGAGACTAATCTACAAAGCAAAAGGACTACGAGAAAGTATGCAGTAAAGCACTATGAGAGACTAAGCTACAAAGCACTACGAGAGACTAACCATTAAAGCTACTATGAGCTGCAAAGCACTATTAGAGATTGAGCAACAAAGCACTATGAGAGACTAAGCAGCCAAGCACTATGAGAGACTAAGCAAGAAAGCACTACGAGAGACTAAGCAACAAGGAAATACGAGAGACTAAGCTGCAAAGTAGTACGAGAGACTAAGTTGCAAAGCTCTACAAGGGACTAAGCATTAAAGCTACTATGAGCTGCAAATCACTATGCGAGATTGAGCAACAAAACACTATGAGAGACCAAGCAACCAATCACTATGAGAGACTAAGCAGCAAATCATTATGAGGGACTAAGTAGCGAAGCACTATGAGAGATTAAGCTGCAAAGCAATACAACAAACTAAGTTGCAATTAAGCAACAAAGAACTGCGAGATACTAAGCTTCAAAGCACTACGAGACACTAAGTTGCAAAGCACTACGAGAGACTAAGCAACGAAGCACTATGAGGGACTAAGCACCAAATCACTATGATGGACTAAGCTGCAAAGCACTATGAGAGATTAAGCTACAAAGCACTATGAGAGATTAAGTTGCAAGTAACTACGAGAGACTAAGCTACAAAGCAATACGAGAGACTAAGTTGCAAAGCAATACAAAAGACTAAGCTGCAAAGCACTACAAGGGACTAAGCTGCAAAGCAATACGAGAGACCAAGTTGCAAAGCACGATGAGAGACTAAGTTGCAAAGCAGTACGAGAGACTAAGTTGCAAAGCACTACGAGAGACTATGCATTAAAGCTACTATGAGCTGCAAAGCACCATGAGAGATTGAGCAACAAAGCGCTATGAGAGGCTAATCAGCCAAGCACTATGAGAGACTAAGCAACAAATCACTACGAGAGACTAAGCTACAAAAAAATACCAGAGACTAAGTTGAAAAGCACTATGAGAGACTAAGTTTCAAAGCACTACAATAGACTAAGCATTAAAGCTACTATGAGCTGCAAAGCAATATGAGAAATTGAGCAACAAAGCACTATGAGAGACTAAGGAACTAATCAATATGAGATACTAAGCAGTAAAGCACTATGAGAGACTAAGCACCAAAGCACTATGACAGATTAATTTACAAAGCAATACAACAGACTAAGCTGCAAAGTAATATGAGAGACTAAGCTGCAAAGCACTACGAGAGTCTAAGCTACAAAGCAGTATGAGTGACTAAGTCGCAAAGCAGTACAAGATGAGCTGAAAAGCACTATGAGAGACTGAGCAAAAAAGCACTATGAGAGACTAAGTAGCAAAGCACTCTGAGAGACTAAGAATTAAAGCTACTATAAGCTGCAAAGCACTATGAGAGATATAGCAACAAATCAATATGAGAGACTAATCAAGCAAGCACTATGAGAGACTAAGTAGAAAAGCACTATGAGAGACTAAGTGGAAAAGCAATACGAGAGACTAAGCTACAAAGCAATACTAGAGACTAAGCTACAACGAACTACGAGAGAGTATGCAGTAAAGCACTACGAGAGACTAAGCTATAAAGTAATACGAGAGACTAAGATGCAAAGCACTATGAGACACTAACGCTTAAAGCTCTTATGAGCTGCAAGGCACTATGAGAGACAGAGCAACAAATCTTTATGAGAGACTAAGAAGCAAAGCACTATGAGAGACTAAGCAACAGAGCACTAGGAGAGACTAAGTTCCAAAGCACTATGAGAGACTAAGCTGCAAAACACTACGGGAGACTAAGCTGCAAAGCACTATGAGAGACAAAGAATTAAAGCTACTATAAGCTACAAGGCATTATAAGAGACTAAGCAACAAATCACTATGAGAGACTAAGCAACCAAGCACTATGACAGACTAAGTGGAAAAGCACTATGAGAGACTAAGCAGCAGAGAAATACGAGAGACTAAGTGGAAAAGCAATACGAGAGACTAAGCTACAAAGCAATAATAGAGACTAAGCTGCAAAGCACTATGAGAGAGTATGCAGTAAAGCACTACGAGAGACTAAGCTATAAAGTAATATGAGAGACTAAGCTGCAAAGCACTATGGGAGACTAACGATTAAAGATACTATGTGTTGCAAAACACTATGAGAGACTGAACACCAAAGCACTATGAGAGACTAAGTAGCCAAGCACTACGAGACACTAAGCTCCAAAGCACTACGAGAGACTAAGCTGCAAAGCACTACGAGAGACTAAGTTGCAAAGCACTATGAGAGACTTAGAAACCAAGCACTATGAGAGACTAAGCAACAAAGCACTATGAGAGACTAGGCAGCAAAGCACTATGAGAGACTAAGCAACAAAGCAGTACGAGAGACTAAGATACAAAGCAATACGAGACACTAAGCTGCAAAGCACTACGAGAGACTAAGCTGCAAAGCACTATGAGAGACTGAGCAACAAAACAATACGAGAGACTAAGCTGCAAAGGACTAAGAGAGAGTATGCAGTAAAGAACTACGAGGGACTAAGCTATAAAGCAATATGAGAAACTAAGTTGCAAAGCACTATGAGAGATGAACCATTAAAGTTACTATGAGCTGCAAAGCACTATGAGAGATTGAGCAACAAAGCACTATGAGAGACTAAGCAACCAAGCAATATGAGGGACTAAGCAACAAAGCAGTACGAAAGACCAAGGTACAAACAATACGAGAGACTAAGCTGTAAAGAACTACAATAGACTAAGTTGCAAAGCACTACGAGAGACTAAGCATTAAACTTACTATGAGATGCAAAGCACTATGACAGATTGAGCAAAAAAGCACTATGAGAGACTAAGCAGCAAAGCACTATGAGAGACTAAGCAGCAAAGCACTATGAGAGACTAATCAAGAAAGCACTATGATAGACTAAGCAGCAAAGCAATATGAGAGACTAAGTTGCAAGTCACTACGGGAGACTAAGCTGCAAAGCACTACGAGAGACTAAGCTGCAAAGCTGTCTAAGAGACTAAGTTGCAAAGCACTATGAGAGACAAAGCAATAAATATACTATGAGTTGCAAAGCACTATGAGAGACTGAGCAACAAAGCACTATGAGAGACTAAGCAGCCAAGCACTATGAGAGACTAAGCAAGAAATCACTACGAGAGACTAAGCAACAAAGTAATATGAGAGACTAAGCTACAAAGCAGTACGAGAGACTAAGTTGCAAAGCTCTACAAGGGACTAAGCGTTAAAGCTACTATGAGCTGCAAATCACTATGAGAGATTGAGAAACAAAGCACTATGAGAGACCAAGCAACCAATCACTATGAGAGACTAAGCAGCAAAGCATTATGAGGGACTAAGTAGCGAAGCACTATGAGAGATTAAGCTGCAAAGCAATACAACAAACTAAGTTGCAATTAAGCAACAAAGAATTGCGAGATACTAAGCTTCAAAGCACTATGAGACACTAAGTTGCAAAGCACTACGAGAGACTAAGCAGCAAAGCACTATGAGGGACTAAGCAGCAAATCACTATGATGGACTAAGATGCAAAGCACTACGAGAGACTAAGCTGCAAAGCACTATGAGAGATTAAGATGCAAGTAACTACGAGAGACTAAGCTGCAAAGCAGTACGAGAGACTAAGTTGCAAAGCACTACGAGAGACTATGCATTAAAGCTACTATGAGCTGCAAAGCACTATGAGAGATTGAGCAACAAAGCGCTATGAGAGACTAATCAGCCAAGCACTATGAGAGACTAAGCAACAAATCACTACGAGAGACTAAGCTACAAAAAAATACCAGATACTAAGTTGAAAAGCACTATGAGAGACTAAGTTTCAAAGCACTACAATAGACTAAGCATTAAAGCTACTATGAGCTGCAAAGCACTATGAGAAATTGAGCAACAAAGAACTATGAGAGACTAAGCAACCAAGCACTATGAGATACTAAGCAGTAAAGCACTATGAGAGACTAAGCAGCAAAGCACTATGACAGATTAAGTTGCAAAGCAATACAACAGACTAAGCTACAAAGCAATACGAGAGACTAAGCTACAAAGCACTACGAGAGTCTAAGCTACAAAGCAGTACGAGAGACTAAGTTGCAAAGCACTACAAGATGAGCTGCAAAGCACTATGAGAGACTGAGCAAAAAATCACTATGAGAGACTAAGTAGTAAAGCACTATGATAAACTAAGTAGCAAAGCACTATGAGATACTAAGCTGTAAAGGAATACAAGAGAAAAAGCTGCAAAGCACTACGAGAGACTAAGCTACAAAGCAATACAAGACACTAAGTTGCAAAGCACTATGAGAGACTAAACAATAAAGCTACTCTGACCTGTAAAGCACTATGAGACACTCAGCAACAAAGCACTATGAGAGACTAAGCAGCCAAGCACTATGAGAGACTAAGCAACAAATCTCTACGAGAGACCAAGCTGCAAAGCACTACGAGAGACTAAGTTGCAAAGCACTATGAGAGATTGAGCAACAAATCACCATGAAAGACTAAGAAACCAAGCACTATGAGTGACTAAGCAGCAAAGCACTATGAGAAACAAAGCAGCAAAGCACTATGAGAGATTAAGATGCAAAGCAATATGAGTGATTAAGCTGCAAAGCACTACAAGAGACTAAGCTGGAAAGCAATAACAGAAACTAAGTTGCAAAGCACTAAGAGGGACTAGGCATTAAAGCTACTATGAGATGCAAAGCACTATAGGAGACTGAGCAACAAAGCACTATGAGAGACTAAGTAGCAAAGCACTATGAGAGACTAAGCAACAAAGCACTATGAGAGACTAAGCGGCCAAGCACTATGAGAGACTAAGTAGCAAAGCACTATGAGAGACTAAGCAACAAAGCACTATGAGAGACTAAGCAGCGAAGCACTATGAGAGATTAAGCTGCAAAGAAATACGAGAGACTATGCTACAAAACAATAAGAGATACTAAGCTGCAAATCACTACGAGAGACTAAGCTGCAAAGAAGTACGAGAGACTAAGCTGCAAAGCACTACGAGAGACTAAGAATTAAATATACTATGAGCTTCAAAGCCCTATGAGAGACTGAGCAGCAAAGCACTATGATAAACTAAGCAGCCAAGAACTGTGAAAGACTAAGTAACAAAGCACTGCGAGAGACTAAGCTGCAAAGAAATACAAGAAACTAACCTGCAAAGCACTACGAAAGACTAAACTACAAAGCACTACGAGAGACTAAGTTGCAAAGCACTATGAGAGACTTAGCAACCAAGCACTATGAGAGACTAAGCAACAAAGCACTATGAGAGACTAAGCAGCAAAGCACTATGAGAGACTAAGATGCGAAGCAATATGAGAGACTAAGCTGCAAAGCACTATAAGGAACTAAGCTGCAAAACAATACAAGAGACTAAAATACAAAGCACTACAAGAGAGAGTAAGCAATAAAGCTACTATGAGCTGCAAAGCACTATGAGAGACTGAGCAACAAACCATTATGAGAGACTAAGCAGCCAAGCACTATGAGAGACTAAGCAACAAAGCACTACGAGAGATTAAGTTGTAAAGCAATACGAGAGACTAAGCTGCAAAGCACTATGAGAGACTAAGCTGCAAAGCACTACGAGATTCTAAGTTGCAAAGCACTATGAGAGACTAAGCATTAAAGCTAATATAAGCTGTAAAGCACTATGAGAGACTGAGCAACAAATCACTATGAGAGGCTAAGCAACAAAGCACTATGAGAGACTAAGCAGAAAAGCACTACAAGAGACTAAGCAGCAAAGCACTATGAGAGAATAAGCAACAAATAACAATGATAGACTAAGTTACAAAGCGCTACGACAAACTAAGTTAAAAAGTAATACGAGAGACTAGGTTGCAAAGCAATATGAGATAAGCTGCAAAGCCCTACTAGAGACTAAGTTGCATAGCACTGCTACTATGAGCTACAAAGCACTATGAGAGACTAAGCAACAGAGCACTATGAGAGTCTAAGCAACCAAGCACTATGAGAGACTGAGCAACAATGCACTATGAGAGACTAAGCAACAAAGCACTACGAGAGACTAAACTACAAAGCAATACGAGAGACTAAGCTGCAAAGCACTATGAGAGACTAAGTTGCAAAGCACTACGTGAGACTAAGCATTAAAGCTACTATGAGCTGCAAAGCACTATGAGAGACTGAGCAGTCAAGCACTATGAGAGACTAAGCAACCAAGCACTGTGAGAGAAAAAGCAACAAAGCACTATGAGAGACTAAGCAACAAAGCGCTACGAGAGACTAAGCAGCAAAGCACTACGAGAGACTAAGTAACAAAGAACTACAAGAGTCTAAGCTACAAAGTAATACGAGAGTCCAAGTTGCAAAGCACTACGAGAGACTAAGAATTAAAGCTACTATGAGTTGCAAAGCAATATGAGAGACTGAGCAACAAAGCACTATGAGAGACTAAGTAGCAAAGTACTATGAGAGACAAAGAAACAAAGCACTACAAGAAACTAAACTACAAAGCACTATGAGAGACTAAGTTGCAAAGTACTACAAGAGACTAAGCATTAAAGCTACTATGAGCTGCAAAGCACTATGAGAGACTAAGCAACAAAGCACTATGAGAGACTAAGCAACCAAGCACTATGACAGACGAAGCAGCCAAGAACTATGAGAGACTAAGAAGAAAAGCACTATCAGAGACTAAGCAACAAGCCAGTACGAGAGACTAAGCTGCAAAGCAATACGAAATACTAAGCGGCAGAGCAACATGAGAGATTGAGCTGCAAAGCAATAGGAGAGATGAAGTTGCAAAGAACTTCGAGAATCAAAGCTATAGAGCAATGTGAGAGACTAAGTTGCGAAGCGCTACGAGAGACTAAGCATTAAAGCTACTATAAGCTGCAAAGCACTATGAGAGACTGAGCAGCAAAGCAGTATGAGAGACTAAGCATCTAAGCACTATGAGAGACTAAGCAACAAAGAACTACGAGAAACTAAGCAACAAAGCGATACGAGAGACTAAGCTGCAAAGCACTACGAGAGACTACGTTGCAAAGAACTACGAGAGACTAAGCATTAAAGCTATTATGAGATGCAAAGCACTATGAGAGATTGACCAACAAAACAATATGATAGACTAAGCAACAAAGAACTATGAGAGACTAAGCTGCAAAGTAATATGAGAGACTAAACTACAAAGCAATATGAGAGACTAAGCTGCAAAGCACTACGAGAGACTAAGATGCAAAGCATTATGAGAGACTTAGCAAGAAAGCACTATGAGAGACTAAGCAACCAAGAAATATGAGAGACTAAACAACAAAGCACTACGAAAGACTAAGCTGCAAAGAAATATGAGAGACTAAGCTGCAAAGCACTACGAGAGACTAAACTGCAAAGCACTACGAGAGACTAAGTTGCAAAGCACTATGAGAGACTTTGTGACCAAGCACTATGAGAGACTAAGAAGAAAAGTACTATGAGAGACTAAGCAACAAAGCACTATGATAGACTAAGAAGCAAAGCACTATGAGAGACTAAGCTGCAAAGTAATACGAAAGACTAAGCTGCAAAGCACTACGAGTGACTAAGTTGCAAAGCAATACGAGAGACTAACCTGCAAAGCACTACGAGAGAGTAAGCAATAAAGCTACTATGAGTTGCAAAGGACTATGAGAGACTGAGCAACAAAGCACTATGAGAGACTAAGCAACCAAGCACTATGAGAGACTAAGAAACCAAGCACTACGAGAGACTAAGCTGTAAAGCAATACAAGAGACTAAGTTGCAACGCACTACAAGAGACTAAGCTGCAAAGTACTACGAGAGTCTAAGTTGCAAGGAAATATGAGAGACTAAGCATTAAAGCTACTATAAGGTACAAAGCACTATGAGAGACTGAGCAACAAATCACTATGAGAGACTAAGTAGCAAAGCACTATGAGAGACTAAGCAACAAAGCACTACGATAGACTAAGCAACAAAGCACTATGAGAGACTAAGCAACAAAGCACTATGATAGACTAAGCTCCAAAGCACTACAAGAGACTAAGTTGCAAAGTAATACGAGAGACTAAATTGCAAAGAAATATGAGATAGGATGCAAAGCACTACTAGAGACTAAGTTGCATAGCACTGCTACTATGAGCTACAAAGCACTATGAGAAACTGAGAAATAGAGCACTATGAGAGTCTAAGTAGCCAAGCACTATGAGAGACTAAGCAACAAATCACTATCAGAGACTAAGCAGCAAAGCAATATGAAAGACTAAGCTGCAAAGTAACACGAGAGACTAAGCTGCAAAGCACTATGAGAGACTAAGCATTAAAGCTACTATGAGCAATAAAGCACTGTGAGAGACTGAGCAACAAAGCACTATGAGAGACTAAGTAGCCAAGCACTATGAGAGACTAAGCAGCCAAGCAGTTTGAGAGACTAAGTAACAAAGCACTACGAGAGACTAACCTACAAAGCAATACGAGAGACTAAGCTGCAAAGCACTATGAGAGACTAAGTTACAAAGCACTACGAGAGACTAAGCATTAAAGCTACTATGAGCTGCAAAGCACTATGAGAGACAGAGCAACCAAGCACTATGAGAGACTAAGAAACAAAGCACTATGAGAGACTAAGCCGCAAAGCACTACGGAGACTAAGCAGCAAAGCAGTACAAGAGACTAAGCTATAAAGCAACATGAGAGACAAAGCTGCAAAGCACTATGAGAGACTAAGTTGCAAAGCACTACGAGAGACTAAGCATTAAAGCTACTATGAGCTGCAAAGCACTATGAGAGACTGAGCAACCGAGCACTATGAGAGACTAAGCAACCAAGCACTATGAGAGACTAAGCAGAAAAGCGCTACGAGAGACTAAGCAACAAAGCACTACGAGAGACTAAGCTACAAAGAAATATGAGAGACCAAGTTGCAAAACACTACAAGAGACTAACCATTAAAGCTACTATGAGTTGCAAAGCACTATGAGAGACTGAGCGACAAAGCACTATGAGAGACTAAGTAGCAAAGTACTATGAGAAACTAAGCAACAAAGAACTTCAAGAGACTAAACTACAAAGCACTATGAGAGACTAAGTTGCAAAGTACTACAAAAGGCTAAGCATTAAAGCTATTATGAGCTGCAAAGCACTATGAGAGACTAAGCAACAAAGCACTATGAGAGACTAAGAAACCAAGCACTATGATAGACTAAGCAGAAAAGCACTATGAGAGACTAAGAAGCAAAGTACTATGAGAGACTAAGCAACAAACTAGTACGAGAGTCTAAGCTGCGAAGTAATACGAAATACTAAGCGGCAAAGCAATATGAGAGAATGAGCTGCAAAGCAATACAAGAGACGAAGTTGTAAAGCACTACGAGAGACAAAGCAACGGAGCAATGGGAGAGACTAAGTTGCAAATTACTACGAGAGACTAAGTTGCAAAGCAATACGAGAGACTAAGCTACAAAGCACTACGAGAGACTAAGTTACAGAGCACTACGAGAGACTAAGTTGCAGAGCACTACGAGAGACTAAGCCTTAAAGCTATTATGAGCTGCCAAGCACTATGAGAGATTGAGCAACAAAACAATATGAGAGGCTAAGCAGCAAAGCACTATGAGAGACTAAGCTGCAAAGTAATACGAGATACTAAGCTGCAAAGCAATACAAGAGACTCAGCTGCAAAGCGCTACGAGAGACTAAGATGCAAAGCACTACAAGAGACTACGGATTAAAGCTACTATGAGCTGCAAAGCACTATGAGAGACTGAGAAACAAAGCACTATGAGAGACCAGGCAACAAATCACTATGAGAGACTAAGCAGCAAAACACTATGAGAGGCTAAGAAGTAAAGCGCTATGAGAGACTAAGTAGCAAAGCAATACGAGCGAGTAAGTTGCAGAGGAATACGAGCATCTAAGATGCAAAGCAATATGAGAGACTAAGTTGCAAAGCAATATGAGAGACTAAGCTGCAAAGCAATACGAGAGTCTAAGTTGCAAAGCACTACGAGAAACTAAGCATTAAAGCTACTATGAGTTGCAAAGCACTATGAGACACTAAGCAATAAAACACTATGAGAGACTAAGTAGCCAAGCACTATTAGAGACTAAGCAACAAAGGACTACAAGAGACTAAGTTGCAAAGCAATACGCGAGACTAGGCTGCAAAGAACTATGAGAGACTAAGCTGCAAATCACTACGAGAGACTAAGTTGCAAAGCACTATGAGAGACTAAGCATTAAAGCTACTATGAGCTGCAAAGCACTATGAGAGATTGAGCAACTAAGCACTATGAGAGACTAAGCACCAAAGCACTATGAGAGACTAAGCACCAGAGCACTACGAGAGTATAAGCTGCAAAGCAATACGAGAGACTAAGCGGAGAAGCAATACGAGATACTAAGTTGCAAAGAACTGTGAAAGAGTAAGTTGAAAATCACTACGAGAGAATAAGAATTAAAGTTACTATGAGCTGCAAAGCACTATGAGACACTTAGCAACAAATGCTTAGTCTCTCATAGTTCATGGCACATTCTATATATTGTATGCAAACCATTTGCAAAGGGTTGGTTGGCTTGTAACTTCTGGGAGACTGTGGGAAAGAAACTTTGTTTCTGCATTGTATATTTTTTTCAGAGGATTAATGAAAGGAAGTGGCTTTGTTTCATGAGATTCATGTGGTTGTGAGTCTATCAAATGTGTCTCTTATGTTTCATATGTATCTTGTTATGTTTCATAGTTCATTTCATATTCATTTCCAGTGAAATTTTCTGAGTAAGTTAAGGTAGAATTCAATTTTATTACTCTGCCTGTGGGAAAATTTCATGTTCAGTGTTCATTCTTTTGTTGAAAAGGATTCATGTTGTCCATTCCCTTCTCACCCTCTTAATCAATATCTCCATTCCACACTATCTTAAACTAAATTGCTAGGCTTTCCTCCTATCTTGCCTCATGAAGTAATCTGTGCCTTTGTATTAAGTTCTTTGTTCATTGAGGTCCATTGGTCCCATACCATCCCAGAAACACAGTCATTCATAAAAATAATTTCTTGTATTCATCTTCACTTACTAGCCTAAGATAAATAGTTCACTATAAGTCATCTTAGGCCTTTTCATTTATCTATTCACTGAGTGTGACTCGGAGAGAGCCCTCTCATGTTCTGGTAGGGCTAGCTACTAGACTGAGCGTGGTTTGTGGTTACCCTGAATTTTGCCTTCCTTCAGCCTAAGGCGGATTTAGGTGCTAACATAGTGGCGACTCCGATGGGGACAAATCAATCCCATTGCTTCTTAATAATTCTAAGCTTCCGGATGATAAGTTTAGGATTTGATAGGCTGAGTAAAGTTGGTTGTGTCCTTTGATTTTTCTCAATAGCACGTTGGCTTCTACAAGATACACCAGAGCTAATCCAAATCCCAACCCTCTGCACATCTACAAAAATCCCAATTTTATTTCAAGAATTCATCTTCAAGAAAGCTCTATATCGCCCGTGCTCAAATCCCATTCATGCCCGGAAATTTTTGAGTATATTGAAGAGCTAGAGTTTGATGAGCAATTTGAATTATTGTTGTCCGAAACCAAGTCCGAAAGAGCGGTTGACTCTACTGTCAACAATCCATAGTTTCTTGTAGACTTGGAGACGGAAAGGGCTAACCGGTCTATTGATAACTACATAGTAGCTTAGCTTCAAACTCCAATTGCTATCCCCTTAAAAATTGTACACACTCCACCAACACCTCCGAGGACAAATCCACCAAGAGTGATGGTTGCCCGTTTTGCACCTCTCGTTTTGCCTCAAGTTTTAGATGAGATGCCCACTGATTACCAAAGCAAAATCCCATTTTTTGATGGCACTCCTAATGGCATTACTGCTCAGCAACATGTGGACAGAATGGCAGATTTCTATGAACTGCATGAGATCGATGCGGAGAATGTGGCAATGAGACTTTTTGTACAGACATTTGCAGGTGAAGTGAGAAAATGGTTTAGAGGTTTTCTGGCTGCTCGTATCGCTACCTTGGCTGACTTACAAAGACAATTTTTTAAGCGTTGGGAAGTGAAAAAGAATCCTCTTCAAATTCTAGCTGAATATGAGCAAATCAAAAGAAACACTTGTGAGTCGGTCCAAGATTATTGCACTAGATCCAATACAGTTTATAATGAAATTCCAAATAATCTAAGGCCACCTGTGGGACTAGCCATGTTGAAGTTCCCAGATGGTTTTGATGCTAACATGGCTTATCAATTGAGAGAAAGAGAACTAGCCACAATGGAAGACATGCAGAAGATAGCAGTCAGCGTTGAAGCAAATCTACTGACCAAGAGAGATAGAGCACAAGCAGAGAAGAAGGTCACTGCAAAGGAGAATCTTCCTCGGTAGATCAGCTACTTCGGAAGGTAGAGCAAATGCTAGAAAGAGTGCAACTTGACAAACCGGAGCCACAAGTTAGAAATCCTAACTTCCGTGGCCAGCAACAACCACAGTATAGAATAAGACAGAGAGATCAGCAAGCTCAAGAGCCGATTACACAACAACCGGTACAAACACCTTTGCAGCAAAATTTTGTGCATGGACCGGAATCAGATGAAGACGGGAATGTAATAGGCGAAGAAAATCATCTCTTTACTCCTGATGATTTTCCTACTTATCTCATTGAAGAGGAGGAGTATGCAGAGAATTCAGCTACACACAAAGATGTAGATATCATTCTAGCAAGCGACACCATCTTGGAGGAGCAATCATATGAATACCAAAGAGGTTACATGAATGCTTTGTCCGCCCAACAATAGGGATATTCACTTAGAAACAGAGATGTGTCGGTCCGACCCATTCAGAAAAAGAAGGATGTTGAAGCGTCAAAGAATGATTCAACAATTACACAAAGGAAAGGAAAGGAGGCAGTTGATCTGGAGAGTAGCAAATCAACATCAGCAGAACCATCACATCAGCAAGTTGCATCGAAAGAAAAGGAGAGGAAAGAAGTCCCAGTCAAAGAGGTAGAAAAGATTCCTGCTTTCAATTTAGAGAATGAGATTTCTAAAATAAAGATATCCATCCCCTTGACTGAAATATTGAAGAACAACAGTTATAAAGGACAAGTGTTACACAGTAATTTGTCACTGTCCCTGTTACCCCTTCTCCTGCACATTGGAGGACTTATTCCGGGACCTGTGAGAAGTGACATAACCAAAAAAACACTTGCATTATATCCCCTTGAGTATGTACTTCATATGCCCTGAAGACACCTTCTGCAAAATACCCATAAAAATAGCCATTTTTCCATTGGTGTAGTTTCACTATGCATCACTCGTGCCAATGGGGGAAATCCTCCAAAGAGGGCGCGCCAACTAGCGCTCTGTCTCAGAGTCCCACTCGCGCCAGCCCAGTTAGGTAAAGTTTTTAACAAACAAACTTACGAAGGTTCTTCTTAACCCATTCATGAACTGATTCCATCTTGAGTTGATTCAGTTTGGCTTCAAATCTCCATAGAAGGGAAGTTGTTTTCCACCTCTCATGGAAGCTTCTTAGTGATAAAGCCAATCCCACGAATATTGTGGATGATCCTAGCTCCTTCTCCTCTATCTATAAAAACTTGTCCTTTTGCCTTTGACAAGCTAGTTCTAGTTCTAGTCTCCAAGTTCCAAATTCGAAGTCTCAAAGTCTGAGAATTGCTAAGTTCATGCTACAAGAAGCCTTCTTCATTCCCATGAGGCTAAATCTTAAGTGAGGAGATTCTTGTCCAAGTAACCAAGGAGAGAGAGGATTGTTCCCCATTCCCAACAAGCTTTGCAAGGCATGTGTTGTTGATCACCCAGCCAAAGGAGGATTTGACATCAAAACTATGGTTGTATTCTTCTTTGTTTATCAATAATAATAGATGACTATCATTATGGTTCCACTCTTATTGTCTTTGTAATGATGATTGAGTTATATCCTTTCTGATTGATATATAGTTGCATCTATTGGATTTTATGCTTGTGTTTGTGTCATTCTTTGCATGTGCAGGTGTCCGTTCATGAGGATCGTGGGGATTGTGACTAGCCGAAGCAAAGGAATGGGAGCGACGACTCTTCTACAAGTACTAGCGTTGGAATCCAGGTAGGCCCTCATCATCGGTCATTAATTTGCAATTAGGAACCTGCGTGTTAGCATTGTTCGATTGTTGCTAGACCCCATTTGGGCTAGTAGGGATCGCCTCTGTCCGTAGAGGGGATCTACCTCCACAACAACAAGTATCTAAAATGTTGAATTTGGACCCAATGTCCGACATGGTGAATGACGAAGATGATGAACCTGAAATTATTTTTGGGCGAGCATCAAATGGTGAGTCTCCTGATAGTGATGTGACACCTTTTTACATCAATTCAAGGTTGCATGATTTTGTGTTACATAATGCCATGTTCGATTCTAGAGCTTCTCACAATTTCATGCCCAAGGCAATCATGGATAAGCTTGGTCTAGACATCACCCGACAATATCATGATCTATATTCATTTGATTCCAGCAGAGTAAGATGTATAGGTCTCATCAAAGACTTGGTTGTGAGTTTGGATCAGCTCCCAATGAAGAATGTTTTGATGGATGTTGTGGTAGCAGACATTACTCCAAGGTTTGGCATGCTTCTTTCCAGGTCTTGGGTGGCAAAACTAAAAGGGATAATACAGCTAGATTTCTCCTATGCAATGATTCCAGTATTCGGGAAAATGTGGAAATTGTATCGGGAACAAAAAATGAAGTGCATGATCACAAGCAAGGAGAAACCAATAAATCTTCCTATTAACTATGTACATACAGATTTAGAGTCTTTTGTTTTGTATTAAGATAGTTTAAATGATATAGATAGTCAGTTGGTAGAAGCAGATGATATTCTGGAAATAATAGAAAATTTCAGAGAATTTTTGAAGAAAGAAGAACAAGAACAGCAGAACACCGTTGGGCAATCAACTGAAAGAAATGGACAGCAAGCAAACAAGGAACAACAAACAGATTTCCAGCACTTGCAAGAGGAGGAAGAAGGTTTTTGGACCATGGATTTTCATGGAGCAGTGGGAAATGATGGCACTGGAATTGGAATTTGGGTACGTAGTCCTTTCTCCGCCCCAAACAAAGTCCCTAGTAACATATGGTTATGCTCTTACAAGTTAGCTTTTGAGTGTTCAAATAATGAAGCAGAGTATGAAGCTCTGATTGTTGGCCTAAAGATTCTAAGAAAGTTGAACGCCAAGAGATTCCAGTATATGGCGACTTCGAATTGGTTATCAAGTAGGTCAGAGGCGAATATCAAGCAAAGCATCCCAGGGTGCTGGCCTATCGTAATGCAGTCCTAGACATTTTGAAATTATTTTCAGAATACACCTTGACATGTGTGCCTCGTATACAAAATAGTATTGTTGATGCTCTTGCTAAGGCAGCGAGAAGTTTAAAGATCCCAATGAACTCTAGTAACAAATTTGAAATTCATGTCAAGCATCATCCAACCATTCCAGACAAGCAGAGATATTAGCAAGTGTTCCAAGATGATGAGGAGATTGATGATTTTCTGCAAAACAAAGGAAAGTTCAAAGATATCTCAATTGATAAAGAAAATGACGATGGAAAAGGTAATGGTACAGATGAAATGCAGATCAATGAATGGACGTGTTGCAGCTAAAGAATAGCATTATTCCCAAAGGCTTGATGCCTCTATAAGAATTATTTGATCAAGATGATGTAGCCCACAAGCCAACATTGCAGCCAACAGAGAAGGGTTTGCAAGAGGTCAATATCGAGACAGCTGCAAATCCTAAAATGGTAAAATTGTCCAAAGCATTGCCGCCAAAGATTAAGGACAAATATATCAGTTTGATGTCTTCATTTGCAGATGTGTTTGCTTGGGACTATTCCGACTTAAAGACATATGACACCAATATAATTCAGCACATTATACCCATCAAGCCCAATCAAAAACCATTCAGGTAGAAGTTGAGAAGGCTAAATCCAAAGTTGCTACCATCTATTGAAAAGGAGATCAACAGGTTATACAAATCAGGGATCATTGTGCCAATCATATTTTTAGATTGGATCTCTAACTTGGTGCCCGTAAGGAAGAAGACAGGTGAGATTTGCTTATGCATTGATTTCAGAAATCTCAATAAATTTTCATTGAAGGACAACTATCCACTACCCAAAATGAACCATATACTTCAGTGAGTAGTGGGAGCATCCCGTATGTCACTGCTTGATGGTTATTCCGGATATAACCATGTTTCTGTCCATGAGGATGACCGAGACAAGACAGCATTCACCACTCCATGGGGAACCTTTCATTACACAAAAATTCCTTTCAGTTTGAAGAATGCGGGTGCCACATTTCAGCGTGCTATGGACTTAGCTTTTGCAAATGAGAAGGATGTCTTTTTGGTGGTGTATTTGGATGATTTGACGGTGTTTTCTAAATCTGATGAAGAGCACATGTACCATCTTAAAATTGTCTTCCTAAAGTGCAGATAATATGGCTTGTCACTAAATCCAAAGAAGAGCTTGTTTTCCATGGAAGAAGGCAAACTACTCGGGCACATTATCTCAAAGGATGGCATCCGTATTGACCCGCCATGTGTACAAGTAATTCAGCAAATAGATCTGCCTCAAAATAAAAAGGAGATACAATTGTTCAATGGTAAGATGAACTTCCTACACCGCTTTGTACCCAATCTCGCTGAGCATCTAAGAGAGATGACAAACATGCTTAAGAAGGACAGCCAAGTGAAATGGACGGAAGAGGCTATAAAATGTTTCAATTTGGTCAAATTATCTCTTTTCTCAACACCAGTTCTAGTCAGCCTAGACTACACTCAGGATTTCATATTGTTTTCATTTGCTTTGGAGCATACTATGGCAGCGGTATTATTGCAAAAGAGAGATGATCATGAAAGACCCATTGCATTTTTCAGTAGAGCTATAAGAGACACAAATTTAAAGTATAACATCATTGAGAAGCAAGCCCTTGCACTTGTGAAGGCATTGAAATATTTTCGGGTGTATATTCTACATTCTCACGTTCTAGCCTATGTTCCTAACGCTGCTGTAAAAGATGTTTTAGTGCAGGTTGATCCGGAAGGAAGAAGAGGCAAGTGGATTGCAGCCTTGCTGGAATATGACGTGGAAATAAAGCCCACAAAACTGGTGAAAGGACAGGGAATGGTGAAGCTAATGGCTGAATCAAACTTGCATGCCTTGGACATAAATCTGATCACTGCTATGTCCAATGAGAACGATGAAGAATCGTTGATTCAGGTATCGGAAATTTTTTCTCTTCCTCCATGGTATTCAAATATCATATATGTGCTCAAAAATTTGTCACCACCACCCGACATGACTAGAAACAAAGTGAGTACACTCAAGTTGAAGGCTGCCAAGTTTTGCATTCTTAATTCAGCACTGTATTGGAAAGACCCCAGTGGCGTTTTGTTAAATTGTTTGGTGGAAAAGGAAGCAAAGCAAGTCATGGAGGACTGCCACCAAGGAGACTGTGGTGGTCACCTTTTTTGGAAGTCAACAGCAAACAAAATTTTGAGAGCAGGGTACCATTGGCCGACATTGTTTGCTGATGTATATAAGATGGTCAAGCACTGTCATAAGTGTCAGATTTTCAAAGGAAAGCGGAAGTTACAACCTCTACCACTCAATCCCATAGAGGTGAGTGACCGTTTTTAGCAATGGTGGTTGGATTTCATTGGCAAAATTCATCCTTCTTCTTCTGGATAGCATAGATGGATCCTCACAGCCACAAATTACTTCACAAAATGGATTGAAGCGATTCCCACCAGACAAGCTACAAATGCGGTAATCATTTCATTCCTCGAAAATAAAATCTTGTCTCGCTTTGGTTGTCCGAATAAGCTAATCACTGATAACGCAACAGCTTTCAAATCAAAAAGGATGGTAGAGTTTTGTCATAAACATCACATCATTTTGGGTCACTCAACTGCCTATCATCTGCAAGGCAATGGATTGGCAGAATATTAAAACAAATCATTGGTCAACATAATCAAGAAGCTGCTGGAAATAAACAAGAAGAGTTGGCATAAGAGGTTGGTAAATGCGCTTTGGGCAAATCGGGTCAGCCAGAAGAAATCCATAGGTACGTCACCGTTTGAGCTTGTTTATGGAGTTGACACAATATTTGCTTCCTCTCTTGCTGCCCCGGTTGTCAAACTTCTTCAAGAGGCTGGCAGTGAAGAAGATACCATGTAGAGAAGGCTGAATCAAATGGTCAACTTGCAGCAGACCAGAGAAGAATTTTTCAAGAACACATCCAAATTGCAAGAGAAAATCAAGAAAATTTATGACAGAAAGGCAAAGATGGATAAATTTCAGGTGGATGATGTGGTGCTGAAGTGGGATGCAAGGAATGAGGAGAAAGGCAAGCACGGTAAGTTCGAGAACCTTTGGAAAGATCCTTTCAATATTGCAGCATATCGGGGGTAGAATGCCTTTCTTCTGAAGGAAATAAACGGAGAAGATTGTCTAGGAAGGCTGAGCAATGGTCGGTTGCTCAAGCGGTACCATTTCTAATATATCAACGCTGCTTCCACTGTCACTGTAAATACCATTTTTTTTTGTTTTAGTTTCATTAGAGTTGTTCAAGCTAGCCTTTAAAGTCATTTGAATGTCAAGTTTGAGTCAGTTTTTTGGTCATTTCAGTTTCATAAATGAGTCAGAGTCCTATATTATTTATCAAAATGATGACTCCATAGCCCAATGGATGAAGGCACTATCTAGCTCTTCTAGAGATCTGTTGTTCTTGGCACCTCCAGGGAGCTACCATCCCCCATTCGAGCCAATGTTAGAGTCGGTCTGGTTAGTCCTCCGTCAGAGATCAAAACTCTGTATGCATTTTATGTTTAGGTGTCCCGCTCCATTCTCCTAGTTGCATTCCGCTAGGGGCATGCCATAATCTAACGGAGAAGGTCATGATATTCATTCTCCCCGATGTCTGGCTCCTGCTGGCTCAGGTCTTTTGTCAATAATCATCAAATTCCATGACAGTCAAGGTCTAGTCCTTTAAAGGACAAAGGTCATTTCGAGGTCTAGGTCTAGGAATTCACCAATTTGGTTTTTGAACATGTCCAATAAAGCCATGTAGGCCAGAGTGAGGCCCTTACATAGTTATGATTTAGAGAGCTTCATCATCATGTGGATAGACTTCGACTCTTCTTCAAAACTTTATTTTGAAGAAAAGCAAACACTGTCATTTATGACAAAATTTTCAGAAAAGTCGCCAGTTGATTTTTTCAGATGCAGTCATGGTTTCCGTGGCCAAATGTCCTGTCGTGCAATCCCTACAAAGAGTGCCGAAAATTTCATCATTTGAGTTAAAATTTCAAAGGGAAAGTTAAAATCAGTGTGCTTTAAAGTCAGTGAAAAAGGTGCAAAACATAACATTAGAAAAATGGGTTTTTGAAGAGGCAAAAATTAAACCCATCTCTTCCAAGGCTATATATACAATTTTTTGTCAAAACCAAAGGCATTGTGCTATTACAAGCCTTGGAGAAGCGTTGTAAAGGCGTGAGTGTTCAATGGTGAGCATTTGAGTGAGTTGGAGGTTAGGCGCGGCGCATATACCCAAGAGCGCGGCGCACACAGAGGGCGCGACGCACACATAGCCTACCCATAGTGCAATTTTTCTAAGGGCGCAGTGCATACCCAAGGCGCGGTGCACTGGGCTTTGCACACGGCACATACAGATAAGGGCCAAAACAAGTGCCCAAACTCTTCCAAATTTTGGTGAAGCCTATGAAATTGAGAGGCAGGCTCTTTAAAATCACTTGCTCATCAAATTTTGTCAATGATAGGGTGTTTATAGAGATGTTTCAATGCCACCAAAATGTGTAAAATCGACCATAAGAAATCGCCAAGAAATTGATGGCTAGGGTTGTTAAAATGTCTTGTTAGTGCCAAGGTTTCACTCCACTCACCTTTTCCCCTCACCTATCACTTTTCCCATCCTCCCTCTCTCATTTTTCCTAAAATCCCTGCCCTAAACTACTACCAAACCCTCTCCCCTATCCCTCCACTATTTGTTCAACACCAACCCCCAAACCCTACCCCATAAAAAACCCCAAACTCCTCCCACATCCCTAAGAAATTTCTCCCTATAACCCTTATTCCCATTACATCACTCCCTTCCTAACACTCCCTATTTCATTGTCCCCCTTGGTAACAAATATTACAAAGGCACCCAGCCTCACACCATCATCAAAAGGGCAGCCTAATCACAGTCCACATTACAGTCATGACATCACAACATTCGTCTGAGTATGAGATGGAGACACAGAGTGACTCATCCTCAGAAGTGCAGGCTCTTAGGAGACACCACAAGAGTGGAAAACAGGTCAGGGATGAACCCACTACCCTCACTGAGTTACAAGCATGTCCTCTTGCCATGTCATGCTTCCAGCACCTATCATGTTTTGAATTTTGTCAAAGGGTGGCAAATGTTAGAGTTCATCATGAGTTGGGCCGTTTATTTGTGCTTCATCTACATGGAGGTCAGTCTATCTTGGTCGTGGTCACTTTCACATTGACACGCGAATCTATATCAGTGGCAACAGGTATACAAAATGTTGGAGAATAGTGGAATAAGAAGAAGAAGGTGGATAGGCAACACTATGAGCCTTACATCAAAGCCAGATTCTTGAATGAGCTCACAAGAGTCTTTCCCTTCAGATTCTTGAAAGACGAGTATGCTCCACTCATGAGATTGATCATGAAATACTTCAGCTATGAGGGGAGGTTCTCTCGACTGTATGCCTATCACATCTAGTTGCTCATGCACTTCACCAGGGTGAGGATGATGAACCTCCCGTTTTTCATATGCAGGAACATAGAGAGGATGAACACCTTCATGCTGCATAAGACCCCCCAGCAACAGCTTAACATTGTGTTTCACTTTGCTCTTATCCAGATTTTGGTAGATCATCAGTTGGGATTGCAGGGAATTGCTTGGGAGGACTTCATCTCCCGTGATTTCTTCAGCACATCACAGGTACTATCAGAGCCAGAGCAGGAGTTGGGTGGTCTTTCTCATCAACATGAGCACCATGAGACCACTACCATGCCAGTTTTTGTTACATATCAGAGAGGCAGTAGGCACTTGTTTGCAGCAGCAAAGCGAGTGTTATCTCCACCTAGGGTGGAAGGGGTCTCGCTTCAGGCATCGACTACACAGGTACTAGACAAGGGCAAGAAGCCCATGCATAATGAGGGGCCATCAGGTGTGCAGGAGACCGATGTCATCCTCATTCAGGATGATGAGGCAGAGGCAGAAAATGCCAAACTTAGGATGACCATTCAGGAGCAGGACTCGGAGATCCAAGACTTGATACTCAATATGGAGAGGGCCAGATGGGTCATCAAGTATCTAGAGCAGAGGAGGAAATAGCTTGAGGACCAGTAGGTGATCATGGAGCTACAAAGCATCTGTGAAAATCGACAAGCTGCCCAGCAGAGGAGGATCAAGCTCACTACCTTGGAGCAAGAGATCAACAATGACCGTGAGTCTTGGTTAGATCGGGTCAATCTACACTTGGAGAGACTGGTGGAGAAGGCCAACAGCGACAAAACCATATTGAGGAGGATGGCTTGTCATTACAGGGCACGGAACTGTAGGTTTTAACCCCGTACAGAAATTACCTGCATACGAATTCTAAATCACAAGAAAATAAAAATGCGAGAGCATAACCCATAAAACACATATACACAGAGATTTCCCACTGGATCTC
>APFE030740376.1:9973-28380 GCA_000404065.3 Pinus taeda | reverse complement strand
GGGGGCTCCACCCCCCCTCTAACCCCCCAGTTCACTACGTAGGTTAGTCGTGGAAAGAATATAACACAACCCAACAGGAACATGAGCGCAAAGGCCCGAATAAGGAGCTTGAAGGCCAAACTGAGCATACCAACAAAAGAGGAAAAAGAGCAAGATCGACTTCGAATCTTGGCTGAAGCTTCTGTGGCCCAACATAGTGCCTCTTAGAGAACCTCCAGCCTAAATTTCAAGAAATTTGGGACAATTTTGGTCGCATGGAAATTTTTTGGCACAAGCACAGGTTTTTTCGCGTAGGATTGGGAGCTCCAAATGAGAAATGGTTTTCATTTTTGGATTCAGAAGGAAAAATCATGACTACTGGCACTTGGGCAAGAAATTTGGGCATGATTTGAGTCTCCAGGAGGTCAAAAACACCCAAAAAGTGGCCTCACTGCCCCTATTTTGACACATCGGAAGTAGTCTTGGGAGAATGAATATTTGGAGGGGCAAATGAGCTCCAATTTCACAAATTCCACTTGGGTTAGAAAGTAGATAGGACAAGATTTCCAATGAACACACTTGGGCACATTTTGGACTCCTGTAAGTGCCTCAAAACTGGCCTCAAAGTGGCATGATGCATAAAGAAAAGGACGCGACGCATATAGAAAAAAGGCCCAAAATGCCTTTGTTTCGCGAAATTTCACTTCTCGACTTTTCATAAGTGTGCCCCCTCATCTACACTTCATTTTTTTGGCACCTAAGGTGGTTTTAAAAGTATTTTCACTCCAGATGGGCAGTTATCCAAGTGGCAAAGGAAGGCAAAGGGCCACCCAAGCCATTTGTCATGTTTGTGGCGCTGCACTTGTAGCTGATGTTTGGCTCTCCACCTTCATTTTGTGATGATTTGAGTAACTTCCCAACCCTTGGGAATTCTATCTCTTCATGGCACATTCTATATATTGTATGCAAACCATTTGCAAAGGGTTGGTTGGCTTATAACTTCTAGGAGATTGTGGGAAAGAAACTTTGTTTCTGCATTGTATATTTTTTACAGAGGATTAATGAAAGGCAGTGGCTCTGTTTCATGAGATTCATGTGGTTGTGAGTGTAGCAAATGTGTCTCTTATGTTTCATATGTATCTTGTTATGTTTCATAGTTAATTTCATATTCATTTCTAGTGAAATTTTCTTAGTTAGTTAAGGTAGAATTCGATTTTATTGCTCTGCCTGTGGGAAAATTTCATGTTCAGTGTTCATTCTTCTATTGAAAAGGATTCATGTTGTCCATGCCCATTTCACCCTCTTAATCAATATCTCCATTCTGCACTAGCTTAAACTAAATTTCTAGGCTTTCCGCCTATCTTTCCTCAAGAAGTAATCTATGCCTTTGTATTAAGTTCTCTGTTCATTGAGGTCCATTGGTCCCATACCATCCCAGAAACACAGTCATTCATAAAAATCATTTCTTGTATTCATATTCACTTACTATCCTAAGATAAATAGTTCACTTTAAGTCATCTCAGGCCTTTTCGTTTATCTATTCACTGAGTGTGACTCAGAGAGAGCACTTTCCTGTTCTGGTAGGGCTAGCTACTAGACTAAGCGTGGTTTGTGGTTATCCTTAATTTTGCCTTCCTTCAGCCTAAGGCAGATTTACGTGATAACATCTCGTAGTTCTTTGTTGCTTAGTCTCTCATATTTCTTGGCTGCTTAGTCTCTCATAGTGCTTTGTTGCTCATTCTCTCATAGTGCTTTGCACCTTCTAGTAGCTTTAATGCTTAATCTCTCGTAGTGCTTTGAAACTTAGTCTCTCGTATTGCTTTGCAGCTTAGTCTCTCATAGTGCTTTGTGGCTTAGTATCTCTTATTGCTTTGCAGCTTCGTCTCTCATACTGCTTCGCAGCTTAATCTCTCATAGTGCTTTGCTACTTAGTCTCTCATAGTGCTTTGCTACTTAGTATCTCATAGTGCTTGGCTGTTCAGTCTCTCATAGTGCATTGTTGCTCAGTCTCTCGTTGTGCTTCGCAGCTCATAATAGCTTTAATGCTTGGTCTCTCGTACTTCTTTGCAACTTAGTCTCTCGTACTGCTTTGTAGCTTAGTCTCTCGTAGTGCTTTGCTGCTTAGTCTCTCGTATTGCTTTGCAGCTTAGTCTATTTTATTGCTTTGTAGCTTAATCTCTCATAGCGCTTTGCTGCTTAGTCTCTCATAGTGCCTTGCTACTTAGTATCTCATAGTGCTTGGTTTCTTAGTCTCTCATAGTGCTTTGTTGCTCAATCTCTCATAGTGATTTGCAGCTCATAGTAGCTTTAATGCTTTGTCTCTTGTAGTGCTTTGCAACTTAGTTTCTCGCAGTCCTTTGCAGCTTAGTCTCTCTTATTGCTTTGTAGCTTAGTCTCTCGTAGTGCTTTGTTGCTTAGTCTCTCATAGTGCTTGGTTGCTTAGTCTCTCATAGTGTTTTGTTGCTCAATCTCTCATAGTGCTTTGCAGCTGATAACATCTTTAATGCAAAGTCTCTCGTAGTGCTTTGCAACTTAGTCTCTCGTATTGCTTTGTAGCTTACTCTATCGTAGTGCTTTACTACATACTCTCTTGTAGTCCTTTGCAACTTGGTCTCTCGTATTGCTTTGTAGCTTAGACTCTTGTATTGCTTTTCCGCTTAGTCTCTCGTAGTTCTTTTCTGCTTAGTCTCTCATAGTGCTTTGCTGCTTAGTCTCTCATAGTGATTTATTGCTTAGTCTCTCATAGTGCTTTGCAGCTTATAGTAGCTTTAATGCTTAGCCTCTCATAGTGCTTTGCAACTTAGTCTCTCGCAGTGCTTTGTAGCTTAGTCTCTCATAGTGCTTTGCAGCTTAGTCTCTTGTATTGCTTTACAGCTTAGTCTCTCGTAGTGCTTGGCTCCTTAGTCTTTCATAGTGCTTTGTTTCTCAGTCTCTCATAGTGCTTTGCAGCTCATAGTAGATTTATTGCTTAGTCTCTCGTAGTGCTTTGCAAGTTAGTCTCTCGTATTGCTTTGTATCTTAGTCTCTCGTAGTGATTTGCAGCTTAGTCTCTCATATTGCTTTGCAGCTTAGTCTCTCATAGTGCTTTTCTGCTTAGTCTATCATAGTGCTTTGCTGCTTAGTCTCTCATAGTGCTTTGTTGCTCAGTCTCTTATAATGCGTTGGAGCTCATAGTATCTTTAGTACTTAGTCTCTCATAGTTCTTTGCAACTTAGTCTCTTGTAGTGCTTTTTAGCTTACTCTCTCGTATTGCTTTGCAGCTTAGTCTCTCGTAGTGCTTTCCAGCTTAGTCTCTTGTAGTGCTTTGCAGCTTAATCTCTCGTATTGCTTTGCAGCTTAGTCTGTCGTATTTATTTGCAGCTAAATCTCTCACAGTGCTTTGCTACTTAGTCTCTCATAATTCTTTGCTGCTTAGTCTCTCATAGTGATTGTTTACTTAATCTCTCATAGTGCTTTGTTGCTCAATCTCAGGTAGTTCTTCGTAGCTTAGTCTCTCGTATTGCTTTGTAGCTTAGTCTCTCGTAGTGCTTTGTTGCTTAGTGTCTCATACTGCTTGGCTGCTTAGTCTCTCAAAGTGCTTTGTTGCTCAATCACTCATAGTGCTTTGCAGCTCATAGTAGATTTAATGGTGAGTCTCTCGTAGTGCTTTGCAACTTAGCCTCTCGTATTGCTTGATAGCTTATTGTCTCGTAGTGCTTTACTGGATACTCTCTCGTAGTCCTTTGCAACTTAGTCTCTCGTATTGCTTTCTAGATTAGTCTCTCGTATTTCTTTTCCACTTAGTCTCTCGTAGTGCTTTGCTACTTAGACTCTCATAGTTCTTCGCTGCTTAGTCTCTCATACTGCTTGGTTGCTTAGTCTCTGATAGTGATTTTTTGCTCAATCTCTCATAGTGCTTTGCTGCTTATAGTATCTTTAATGCTTAGTTTCTCATAGTGCTTCGCAACTTAATCTCTCGTAGTGCTTTGCAACTTAGTCTCTCATATTGCTTTGCAGCTTAGTCTCTCGTAGTGCTTTGTTGCTTAGTTTCTCATAGTGCTTTGTTGGTTAGTCTCTCATAGTTCTTTGTTGCTCAATCTCTCAAAAGTGCTTTACATCTCATAGTAGCTTTATTGCGTAGTCACTCATCATGCTTTGCAACTTAGTGTCTCGTATTTCTTTGCAACTTAGTCTCTTGCAGTGCTTTGTAACTTAGTCTCTTCTAGTGCAATGCAGCTTAGTCTCTCATAGTGCTTTACAACTTAGTCTCTAGTATTGCTTTTCAGCTTAGTCTCTCATAGTGCTTTGCTGCTTAGTCTCTCATAATGCTTTGCTGCTAAGTCTCTCATAGTGCATTGTTTCTCAGTCTTTCATTATGCTTTGTAGCTCATAGTAGCTTTATTGCTTAGTCTCCCGTAGTGCTTTTCAACTTAGTCTCTCATATTGCTTTATAGCTTAGTCTCTCGTAGTGCTTTCCAGCTTAGTCTCTCGTATTGCTTTGCAGCTTAGTCTCCCATAGTGCTTTGCTTCTTAGTCTATCATAGTGCTTTGCTGCTTAGTCTCTCATAGTTCTTTGCTACTTAGTCTCTCATAGTGCTTGGTTGCTAAGTCTCTCATAATGCTTTGCAGCTTAGTCTCTCGTAGTGCTTCACAGCCTAGTCTCTCGTATTACTTTGTAGCTTAGTCTCTTGTAGTCCTTTGTTGCTTAGTCTCTCATAGTGCTTTGTTGCTCAGTCTCTCATAGTGCTTTGCAGCTCATAGTAGCTTTAATGCTTAGTCTCTTGTATTGCTTTGAAACTTTGTCTCTCGTATTGCTTTGCAGCTTAGTCTCCCGTAGTGCTTTGCAGCTTAGTCTCCCGTATTACTTTGCAACATAGTCTCTCATCTTGCTTTGCAGCTTAGTCTCTCATAGTGCTTTGCTGCTTAGTCTCTCATAGTGCTTTGCTACATAGTCTCTCATAGTGCTTTGTAGGTCATAGTAGCTTTAATGCTTAGTCTCTCGTAGTGCTTTGCAACTTAGTCTCTTATATTGCTTTGTAGATTAGTCTCTCGTAGTGCTTTACTGCATACTCTCTCGTAGTCCTTTGCAGCTTAGTCTCTCATATTGCTTTGTAGCTTAGTCTCTCGTATTGCTTTTGCACTTAGTCTCTCATAGTGCTTTGCTACTTAGTCTCTTGTAGTGCTTTGCTGCATAGTCTCTTGTAGTGCTTTGTTGCATCGTCTCACGTAGTGATTTGCAACTTAATCTCTCGTAGTGCTTTGCAGTTTAGTCTCTCGTATTTCTTTTCAGCTTAGTCTCTCGTAGTTCTTTGCAACATAGTCTCTCATATTGATTTGTAGCTTACTCTCTCATAGCGTTTTGCAGTGTAGTCTCCCGTATTGCTTTGCAGTTTAGTCTCTCGTATTGCTTTGCATCTTAATCTCTCACAGTGCCTTGCTGCTTAGTCTCTCATAGTGCTTTGTTGCTTAGTCTCTCATAGTGCTAAGTTTGCTACTTAGTCTCTCATAGCGCTTTGTAGGTCATAGTAGCTTTAATGCCTAGTCTCTCATAGTGCTTTGCAACTTAGTCTCCTGTATTGCTTTGTAGCTTAATCTCTCGTAGTGCTTTACTGCATACTCTCTCGTATTCCTCTGCAGCTTAGTCTCTTGTATTTCTTTTTAGCTTAGTCTCTCATATTGCTTTTGCGCTTATTCTCTCAAAGTGCTTTGTTGTTGAGCCTCTTGTAGTGCTTTGTTGCTTAGTCTCTCCTAGTGCTTTGCTGCTTAGTCTCTCATATTGATTTGTTGTTCAATCTCTCATAGTGCTTTGCATCTTATAGTAAATTTAATGCTTAGACTCTTATAGTGCTTTGCAACGTAGTCTCTCGTAGTGCCTTGAAGCTTAGTCTCTCGTATTGCTTTGCAGCATAGTCTCTTGTAGTGCTTTGTTTCTTAGTCTCTCATAGTGCTTAGCTACTTAAACTCTCATAGTTCTTTGTTGCTTAGTCTCTCATATTGCTTTGTAGCTCATAGTATCTTTAATGCTTAGTCTCTTGTAGTGCTTTGCAACTTAGTCTTTCGTTTTGCTTTGTAGCTTAATCTCTCATACTACTTTGCTGCTTAGTCTCCCCTAGTGCTTTGCTGCTTAGTCTCTCATAGTGCTTGGTTGCTTAGTCTCTCATAGTGATTTGTTGCTCAATCTCTCATAGTGCTTTGCAGCTTATAGTAACTTTAATGCTTAGTCCCTCATAGTGCTTTGCAACTTAGTCTCTAGTAGTGCTTTGCAGCTTACTCTCTTAGTGCTTTGCAGCTTAGTCTCTCGTATTGCTTTGCAGATTAGTCTCTCTTAGTGCTTTGTTGCTTAGTCTCTCATAGTGCTTTGTTGCTTAGTCTCTCATAGTGCTTTGTTGCTGAGTCTCTCATAGTGATTTGCAGCTCATAGTAGCTTTATTTCTTATTCTCTCGTAGTTCTTTGCAACTTAGTCTCTCGTATTTCTTTGCAGGTTAGTCTCTCATAGTGCTTTGCAGCTTAGTCTCCCATATTGCTTTGCAGCTTAGTCTCTCATAGTGCTTTGCTGCTTAGTCTATCATAGTGCTTTGTTGCTTAGTCTCTCATAGTGCTTTGCTACTTAGTCTTTCATAGTGCTTTGTTTCTTAGCCTCTCATAGTGATTTGCATCTCATAGTAACTTTAATGCTTAGTCTCTCATAGTGCTTTGCAGCTTAGTCTCTCATAGTGCTTTGCCGCTTAGTCTCTAAAAGTGCTTGGCTGCTTAGTCTCTCACAGTGCTTTGCAGCGTAGTCTCTCGTAGTGTTTTGCAGCTTAGTCTCTCATATTGCTTTGCAGCTTAGTCTCTCGTAGTGCTTTGTTGCTTAGTCTCTCATAGTGCTTTGCTGCTAAGTCTCTCATAGTGCATTGTTTCTCAGTCTTTCATTATGCTTTGTAGCTCATAGTAGCTTTATTTCTTAGTCTCCCGTAGTGCTTTTCAACTTAGTCTCTCATATTGCTTTATAGCTTAGTCTCTCGTAGTTCTTTCCAGCTTAGTCTCTCGTATTGCTTTGCAGCTTAGTCTCCCATAGTGCTTTGCTTCTTAGTCTATCATAGTGCTTTGCTGCTTAGTCTCTCATAGTGCTTTGCTGCTTAGTCTCTCATAGTGCTTGGCAGCTAAGTCTCTCATAGTTCTTTGCAACTTAGTCTCTCGTAGTGCTTTGCAGCTTAGTCTCTCATAGCACTTTGTAGCTTAGTCTTTTGTATTGCTTTGTAGCTTAGTCTCTTGTAGTGCTTTGTTGTTGAGCCTCTTATAGTGCTTGGCTGCTTAGTCTCTCATAGTGATTTGCAGCTCATAGTAGCTTTAATGCTTAGTCTCTCGTAGTGCTTTGAAACTTGCTCTCTCGTTTTGGTTTGTAGGTTAGTCTCACGTAGTGCTTTGCATCTTAGTCTCTCATATTGCTTTGCGGCTTAGTCTCTCGTATTGCTTTGCGTCTTAATCTCTCATAGTGCTTTGCTGCTTGGTCTCTCATAGTGCTTTGTTGTTCAGTCTCTCATAGTGCCTTGAAGCTCATAGTAGCTTTAATGCTTAGTCTCTCGTAGTGCTTTACAACTTAGTCTCTCGTAGTGATTTGAAGCTTAGTCTCCCGTATTACTTTGCAACTTAGTCTCTCACAGTGATTTGCTGCTTAGTCTGTCATAGTGTTTTGCTACTTAGTCTCTCATAGTGCTTTGTTGCTTAGTCTCTCATAGTGCCTAGTTGCAAACTCTCTCATAATGCTTTGCAACTTAGTCTCTCACACTACTTTGCAGCTTAGTCTCTCGTAGTTCTCTGCAACTTAGTCTCTCGTAGTGCTTTTCAGCTTAGTCTCTCGTATTTATTTGCAGCTTAGTCTCTCGTAGTGCTTTGTTGCTTAGTCTCTCATAGTTCTCGGCTACTTAGTCTCTCATGGTGCTTTGTTTCTCAGTCTCTCATAGTTCTTTGCAGCTCATAGTAGCTTTACTGCTTAGTCTCTCTTAGTGCTTTGCATCCTAGTCTCTTTTGTTGCTTTGCAGCTCAATCTCTCATAGTGCTTTGCACCTTAGTCTATCGTATTGCTTTGCAGCTTAATCTCTCATAGTGCTTTGCTACTTAGTCTCTCATAGCTCTTTGCTACTTAGTCTCACATAGTGCTTTGCTACTTAGTCTCTCATAGTGCTTGGCTACTTAGTCTCTCATAGCGCTTTGCAGCTCATAGTAACTTTGATGCTTATTCTCTCGTAGTGCTTTGCAACTTAGTCTCTCGTATTGCTTTGCAGCTTAGTCTCTCATAGTGCTTTGCAGCTTAGTCTCTCGTATTTCTTTGCAACTTAGTCTATTCTAGTTCTTTTCATCTTAATCTATCATAGTGCTTTGCTGCTTAGTCTCTCATAGTGCTTGGTTGCTTAGTCTCTCATAGCGCTTTGTTGCTCAATCTCTCATAGTGCTTTGGAACTTAGTCTCTCTTAGTGCTTTGCAGCTTAGTCTCCCGTATTGCTTTGTAGCTTAGTCACTCGACGTCCTGTGTTTCTTAGTCTCTCATAGTGCTTGGCTGCTTAGTCTCCTATAGTGGTTTGTTGCTCTATCTCTCATAGTCCTTTGTAGGTCACAATAGCTTTAATACTTAGTCCCTCGTAGTGCTTTGCAACTTAGTCTCTTGTATTGCTTTGTAGCATAGTCTCTCGTAGTGCTTTACTACATAGTCTCTCGTAGTCCTTTGTAGCTTAGTATCTCGTATTGCTTTGTAGCTTAGTCTCTCGTATTGATTTTGATCTTAGTCTCTCATAGTGCTTTGCTTCTTTGTCTCTTGTAGTGCTTTGTCGCTTAGTCTCTCATAGTGCTTGGTTGCTAAGTCTCTGATAGTGCTTTGCAGCTTAGTCTCTCGCAGTTCTTTGTAGTTTAGTCTCTCGTAGTGCTTTGCAGCTTAGTCTCTCGTATTGCTTTGTAGCTTTGTCTCTCATAGTGCTTTACTGCTTAGTCTATCATAGTGCATTGTTTCCTAGTCTCTCATAGTGCTTTGCTACTTAGTCTCTCATAGTGCTTGGTTGTTAAGTCTCTCATAGTGCTTTGCGGCTTACTATCTCATAGTGCTTTACAGCTTAGTCTCTCATCGTGCTTTGCAGCTTAGTCTCTCGTATTGCTTTGTATCTTAGTCTCTCATATTGCTTTGCAGCTTAGTCTCTCGTATTGCTTTGCAGCTTAATCTCTCATAGTGCTTTGCTATTTAGTCTCCCATAGTGCTTTGGTAGTTAGTTACTTTTAGTGCTTGGCTGCTTAGTCTCTCATAGTGCTTTGTTTCTCTGTCTCTCATAGTGCTTTGCAGCTTATAGTAGCTTTAATGCTTAGTCTGTCGTAGTGTTTTGCAACTTAGTGTCTCGTATTTCTTTGCAGCTGAGTCTCTCGTAGCGCTTTGCGGCTTAGTCTCTCATATTGCTTTGCAGCTTAGTCTATCGTATTGCTTTGCAGCTTAATCTCTCATAGTGCTTTGCTACTTAGTCTCTCATAGTGCCTTGCTGCTTAGTCTCTCATAGTGATTGGTTGCTTAGTCTCTCATAGTGATTTGTTTCTCAATCTCTCATAGTGCTTTGCAGTTCATAGTAGCTTTAATCCTTAGTCTCTTGTAGTTCTTCGCAACTCAGTCTCTCATAGTCCTTTGCATATGAGTCTCTCGTAGTTCTTTATAGCTTAGTCTCTTGTAATGCTTTGTTGCTTAGTCCCTCATAGTGCTTGGCTGCTTAGTCTCTCATAGTACTTTGTTGCTCAATCTCTAATAGTGCTTTGCAGCTCATAGTAGATTTAATGGTTAGTCTCTCGTAGTGCTTTGCAACTTAGTCTCTCGTAGCTTTCTCTCTCATAGTGCTTTACTGCATACTTTCTCGTAGTCCTTTGTAGCTTAGTCTCTCATATCACTTTGTAGCTTAGTCTCTCGTATTGTTTTGGTGCTTAGTCTCTCATAGTGCTTTGCAACATAGTCTCGTGTAGTGATTTGGAGCTTAGTCTCTTGTAGTGCTTCATAGCTTAGTCTCTCGTATTGCTTTGTGTAATATCCCTCCACTTAATAATAAATAATAAAAATGATACAAAATAAATAATAAATAATATAAATAATAAATAATAAATCACTTCATAATAAATAATAAAAATAAATCATAAATGTTAAATAATAAATGATATTTAAAATAAATACAATAAAATAAATAAAAATAAAATCTAAAACTCTAAATAAGAATAAATAGAAATAAAACAAAGAAAACAATAAAAAAATCAGTAAAGCTATCAAAAAGAAGAAAATAAAACAAGAAAGCTAAAAATCAAGAGAAAAGTAAAGAAATAAAACAAGAAAGCTAAAAAAATCAAAGTGGCATGTAGACACATGGAGTGTGTGCATGTGGTTCCCATCCAATCTTTGTTCTATTTAATAGATGGTGAGGAAGATGAGAGGCATTCCTACATTCCATCATTCCGAGATTCTATCTTTCATTCTCTTGGGAGAATGGTGTTCTAAGACTTAGGAGTCACTGGCAGTAGTACGTAGATTGAGGGCTCGGGGGTGGCCAGTTGTAGCAAATTCTTGTGCAATTGAGCCTACGGTTGGGTGGAGAGTCGTCCCCAAAACCTTGTTGTTCTCTGGCAAACGTTGATCACAGGTAACATAGGTATGTACTTATTTGTTGATTCTGATTTTCATTAGGAAATTAATTTTTATATTTACTTTGGATTGTTACATATGGTATCAGAGCGGGTTTTGACTCTATGTGACCTCTAGGTAAAAGTTTGAGAAAAATACTTAATTAAATTCATCAATAATTTATGCTTGTGATGACAGTGAGAAATAAAAAATAAAAATAAAATAGATTTGAGAAATAAATACAATTTCTATAAATAAATTTTGTGGAGACGTGGTATTCCCAAATTTGTTTTGGGGCTAGATAAGTCCAGCTCAATTGGTGCAAATGAAGCTTTTCCATATGGAAATAAGCGGAAATGAATGTCCTATTAGCCTAGTCAGCATGGGCATCCATCCATTCATCCTGTTTAATGTTCCTGCGATCAACTACAATGTCAGTAATGCCAATGATGACTCCGCCCCTCCAAAAATCCCACTAGAAAGACGACGATCATCATTGACTGAATCTAACAGAAATTCGTTATCCAATTTGGTGTTATATCTGCGGCAGGGTTGGAATTTCAATTAAAAAAAAAAATTACTCTGTTGCAACTTAATTAATTTGAACTGCAATGAAATTGGTAAATCAGTCAGATTCTAATCCCCTGTTTTAATTTTGCTTACTAATATGGAAGCATTTTTCTATTCTTTGAAAGAAAAAAACAAAAAAAAAAGTAGCTATCATTTATGGGTAAGTTGCTTTATGCCATTTTCCTCTCAAATTCGGCTCTCGAATATAATTTCTATTACCATCGATTTTTGGTTAACAGGTATAGAGTTTGGATGCTATATTGTCTTTAACTTTAGCTGATAGAAAAACATTTATTTTATTTCCCTGAAACAAATCCTTAGGTAGTTTTTTTTAGTTTTTTGGAGATTTTGCTGAAATATGTGGATCTTTCCCTTTAGCTTTTTAGGGATTATGTTGTAATCTAAATGTGGCTAAGATAGATGATGCACACACCAGAAGAGTGGGTTACGCCAAGATTTTTTGGACTTATTCAAACAGTTTCATTATATATATATATATATATATATATATATATATATATATATATATATATATATATATATATATATATAATATATAATATATATATATAATGAAAGAGTTAAACCTAATAGACACATATATCATCCCTCATGCAGAAAATGATAGGATAATAGTAATAATATAGATCTATGTGCATCGATGCATGCACTTACCTTCAGTTCCCACTGCTATAGTATGTGGCTCTTGATGTTATGTACGGTTCTTCTCTTGAGCCGAGATACATGACAAGGTTCTGCAATAACAGAGTGTAAAGTAGAAGGCTACGAACAGAACTGTAAGAGCATCTGACAGCCATTGAAGTGAAAAATCTTTGAAATGCTTAGAGGGAGAATATACTGATTGACTGAGAGAAACCTGTGATGGTTGACAATAAAATGTAGGAGAATATTTACAGGTAAAATAACCCTTAACTGAAGCGAAAGTCAAATTCTATGGAATAACTGCGACGACATGGAATTCCACTTACGCTCGTTTACCTTCCAGACATGGTAATCTCCAGGCTTTCAAATAAGGCGGAAATCTTGGAAACAGGTTTTCACGTTTAGTAGCTATTTTTTTTTAATATGGTAAAAAGTGCCCCACCAACTGGGAATTCATGACGCTCCTTAAAACATTCTTGGGTAAAACAGAAAGAAATATATACCTTTCAAATAGCATAACTGTTTTTCATGTTAAAAATAGTCTGCACTAAATCCATCAAGGTTTGAATTGTCATTCAAAATTTGTAGAGTATCTTTACATAGAAGCTATCGAAAAAAAATAAAAAAATGGCTGATTACGAATGTCATTTACAGCCAAAACAGTATGTGTGAGCTGCGCAATATGATCAGAAATACTTCTGTTTCTTTTTCGTTGCCTTCGACACCTTATGCTTCTCTTCCTCCAAATTTTAGGTTTTTCAAAAGTAGATTTTAAAATATTTTAGAAGTAAAAGCACAAAAAAAAAAGCAAAAGGTATTCTAAATTTTTTAGTTATTTAGTTATGACAATTAGCTTTACTCTATTTAAAAAAAAATTGAATAAAAATTTATGCAAAATATTTAATGTAACGATGAAAATTCCATAAATGATAGATATATAAATATAAAACATAGTCAAATAAATAACTGTTGGTTTTAAGGTTAGGATACATATAGAATGTTTCTCATACTAGTAATGTAGTGTTGAAATTCGAGCAATATTGCTATTCTTGTTGATGTAGGAGAAATTATTTAAACAACATTGGTTATTATATTGTTGATGTAGCGTTGAAATTCTAGAAAGATCATGAGAATTATAAAATGTATTCCGATAGTTTAAGGTCATGCACATGAGAATTATTGGTCAGGAGAGGAGTCACAAATTGTTGAATTCTTTTGGACTCAACCTGTAATGTTTCGAAGTGAAATTTCAATTTACCTTTGATGTCAGTTTTAACAACCACGTCCTCAATGAACAACTGATGTCGAGTGGTACCGATACCATTTGGATATCATGCAATACCACTTGATAATTATTGAATTTGTGTAATACGGCAGGGTAATATGAGTGCTGCTTATAATAAATTTAATTTAAAAGAGTTAATCACATTGTGCTATTGATTATTTTTATTGAATTACATATTAAAATTCATTATAATGCATTTAGAGTAAGCGTTAATTAAAGTCCTCATCTATAAGACGGGAATCTTTGTGAAAATTAGAAATAGTTTAGTTAATGTAAATTTTTAATGCGTAACTATTTCAAACTTTCCGTTAAATTATGTTTAAATTATTTCACTATTTTTCAAATTTATTGAATTATTTCAAACTTTCTGTTTGAAATTGTATTCGAATTATTTAACTATTATCGATATTTATGTTGTTATTATCACTCATAAATGACTTGTTCTGGAGAACTAGGTATTTGGTACTTGCAATCGAAATCACAGGGCCAGAGGCCTTTTTCCATGGGATGACGGTATATGAAGGGATAAAGCTTACTGCTGTATTCGGACGCGGTTTATTTGATGCAGGGTTTGGATTTGAGAGCGTTGTCATGGTATAATCTTCGACATTTATTTTTCGAGATCTCAAAATTTGTAGTGGTAAATCGATGTAAATTGTGTATAGTAGGTCTCAAAGGACAGGGATTCGATTCGATTTTGAATCCTCACTCTTAAAGAAGTTTTTGTTTAGAAGTGAAAAGGTAATTGATGAATGTAAAACCCAGTAGCCATTAAAGCTTTGTTAGGGTTTGATATGGTGTTGCCTTCGCAGGTGCGCTTGCAGGCAGGTCATATAATTAATAAAATGATTTTATTTTGTGTTGGGGAGGGATAACCTTCCCAGTCATCTGATCCGGTTTTGGGTCAGGTGGCAGTGTCTCTTCTTTATGGTGTGGAATATTTCTTTGATTGTTTGATTTCTTAAATTTCCTTAGAGTAATCATTTAATAGCCATAAGATTCTCAAGATACATTCAATAAAAAATTTTAAACAATTTATTTTGTTAAAAGCAGTCCATTTACTTATTCTAACATAAGTTATGATTGCTTAAACATATACTCACAATATTTCACTTTACAACACACAATTTCAATTTATCCTAGCACATAAGGTCATGAATCTGTAGACTTAATATTCGTGTGACATATCATTTCAAAAGTCATGGTGAATTTTTTTCAGAATTCAAGTACCTTCTTAAAACAATCTTGCCACTAATATTCTTAAGCTTTACTCATTGGAATTTTGATTTTATGTTGAGACAATTCTCTAATTTTTAATCCTACAAAATTAGTGATTATTGATAATTTTCATGATCAATCACACAGTTTCAAAGTTGGCAATGGTTTGATTGCATGTCGAGAAGTAGGGGAAAAATATATAAAACAGTAGATTGAAATGAATCAAGAATCTTCAAAACTTTGTGAATAAATTTGGCATGGTTAATACATATCTGGTTAAAAATTCACTGCATAATTATCACAACATTATTGGCTCTTATTTTATGCTTCTTCAGTGATGAATCTTGATATTGAGTGACTGATTACAGTGTTTGGCTCTCATTGCTTGCATATGCGGGTAACTTGATTACACTGTTAGAAATCTAATATTTTTAGAGGTTATAGGTCTGATCTTGACATTACCGTGATATATTACCTTTGCACTTGGGACTAAGCTTGAATCTAGATCATTAGTACTCCTTATCTTGCATTCAGTGGTCATTTGAAAAGTGAATTAGTGGATTAATTGGATCATCTAGTGACTCACATCACATTGCAGTTTTTCTTTAATTAAATATCCAATTTTGTATCTAAGGATTGATATATTCTTGGCAATAAGCTACAACAATCAGATTCTTGACAGCAGAATAATGTCTGTATAACTTAAAGTTGGGTGCATTCATTAGTTCCTCATTGGTTTTCTCATGCATCATTCTAGACAACAGATTCTTTGGTTCTCTGTTCGCATTAGAATCTAATTGCATGGTAAAAACACTATCTCATTTTCTTGAGTTGATTATGCTTGCATTCTCTTTTCGTTTTCTAAACATAAAAAGTGCTCTAATCAACTACAATGGTTCTCCCCATTACAAACATATAACAAGTGAAATTCTAAATGGTCACCTAATTAAAAGTATATAGTTTTGTTGATTCATTGGAAAAATATATAATCTTGTAATCTTAAATGGTGATAATCTACCCATAATTGACGATGTATAATTCTCTGAAAGATTGCACTATTGATATGGTATACTGGCATGTTTTTGTAACAAATCTTTAATGCTGGTGTAACTACTCACCACTAGTTCATTTTACCGCACAGTTTTTGAAGTATTTGAAGTTGAAATTTGTCACCAATTGAAGTGCTCTAAAATAAGTGAAATCTGTTCCAATTTACAATGGATAAACTTTGATATCTTAGTACCTTTAGATGATCATTGTTCACTAGCATATGTTCATTATTTTATTGTTCAATCTGATCTAAAAACACAGAGATAACATTCTTTGAATGTTGATCATACTATTCACTAATTGGGTTGGATTGTTTGCTTGGCATTTCTCTGGTCTATTATTGCAAAAGTACAACTCTCTCAATATGAACTTCTAATAAATTTAATTTTGCACTGCCATTGCCATTTTGATTACATGTATCTACTCATTTACTACTATATCCTCAATGGAAAATTGTACAGACTTGGGTTTCAGTTTAGATGTTGAGTATAATGTTACATGAGGTTTCGTGATTCAAGTTTAATTGCATATAGTTGATAAAGATGTCTATAGAGAAATGGAAAGGAGAAACTTGCTAATGATAGTTCATGTGATTATGGCCAACTTGGATAAGATGTTTAAGGTGGTAGAGAAGAAATATCACAGCAGGGGTAAGAAATCAATAAGAAGAAACAACCTATTTTAGAACATAATGGAAGAGTTTGGTATAATCATGACTTCGGTACTCTAAAGGTATCACTATGAGGTCTATCTAAGGATGATGCACATAAAGAAGAAGAAAATTGGCAATCAACTAATGAACTTGAAAAATCAGGGTAATAATGAAGGTTGTTTTAAGGAACCTGTAAGGTATGATAAATGGAATGATTGGAGAAGATAAGACCCAAGTTGGAAATAGTAACAACATTTCCAAGATATATCAGTGGAGGAAAAACCACAATGATTGGTGGTGAGAAATTCAAGTCAATTTAATAAAATAGAATGAAGTGAAGAAACTTCCATTTTTGAAGCCAATAGACTTGGAAAAATAGGAAATCAAGACAAGGAGAAAAAGAAAAATATATCTATGAATATCGGGTAGGAGGAAATGAAGGGATGTTCTATCAAGATGAAAGTTCTTTTAAAGTAGAGCTAGAAACATGATTGGTAATGGTCATAATGATGATCTACATATTTTTAAAAAAATGTGAAGGTGTGAAGTTGCATGATGACCAAATGATAATAAACGAGGAAGATATAGGAAGGAATGTTGCTAGAAATCTTATACGGATACCTTGAGAAGGATTGTGTACATGGTGACAAAAGAAGTGAAAGTCAATTAATAGAGATTGAACTTGACTCAATATTTCATGAGTAGGACTTCCCATAACGTTAAAAGAGGTCATTTCCACATAACACCTCACATTTAAGTTTCTCATGGACAATGATGGTGGTAGTATTTCCAATTGTTTCAAAATCCAAAAAAAAAAATGGTACTATGTAATAAGAAGGAGTCTTTTGGCCAGCTTGAGGAAATTGAATTTATGATAAAAAAATCAAGTGGTATTGAGATACGAATTTTACGAACTTGACAAGATAAGAAAATATTTATGTGGATGAAGTGATAATTGTTAAATAAGTCAACATGAATCAACAAATCCTCGTGCAAGTAAATTAAGCATGAGATAAAATTAAATCATGACGAAAACAGTTTATATGTGATTGCATATAGCGGTATTGGAATCAGTAAGCCAAAGGGTAAATGAATGTACAATCAAGGGATTTTAATTTTGAGATAGATGATGGTGGTATCACTAGTAATATCTTAAACAAGGAATTTCACCAAAATTTCCTTGGGGAAGGAAGAATATATGACGAGAGTTTAAGACTCAAGATGATGAGGCTCATTTGAAATTTAATGATATACTTAGATGATTATACTGTTGGTGTAAATGATCAACTACCTAGTAGAAAGAAGTCGAAATGATTATTGAAAAATAATTGACAACTTGTTGAAAACATATTGATGATATTTCATGGTAGGAAGATAATGATTTACATATGGTTCTTATCGTGATAATGTATCCATATGATAATAGCGATATGCATAGGTATTATGACGTTATGGCAAGGTATATTGACACATTCATTTACTAAGTGATGATAGGTATTTAATGTTCAATACTCCTGATGGATAGGATATGCATAACGTGGCATAGGAATTATGATGTTATAATATGAGGATTATTGACATGTGGTTCATTTATGAGAAGTCATGATATGTCTTAAATATAATTATGTTGATAGTATAATTGAAGCATGTGATAGTTCCGTACAAATCTATGACATGCATGAGCATGTAGTTCCTTATTATTCATAATGTTGTGATTGACAAAGATGAATGTTCTCATGATGACATGCAAGAGTTGGCATGTGGATTATTTCCTATGATACTATGAGGGTATGGTTAATGCATTAGATGCATGTGGAGATGTGATGATTCACAACACTCCACAAATGGGCCGAGAGGGCTGGTTTATTTGATGATCTCATGCGAGCCCATACGCACAAAGGAGAATATGTAACACCATATGGGTTGGGGACAAAACTCAATCAACACTACATATGCCAGTGGTTCCCTTGTCTTGTGTATAGCTCTTGATGGATAGCTCTTGAAGAGCTATGGGACCATCTTGAGGAGGCCAAGTGCCTGATGTTCCACGATAGGTGCCTGTTATTGGAATGGGATGCCAAAGTCTCGAAGGGATGTAAAGGACTTCGATGCCTGGGGCTGTGCACCTTAGTAGTTGTGGAGGGAGTGGGCCAGCCTTGTGAGATGCCCGAGGTGATTGAGTACTAGACCGGATTCCTGCCTTGGGGCAAATGAGGTCTGAGTCAGGCGCGAGCCTTGGGGCCAGCCTTGGACTAGGATACAAACTGGGTCAGGCTTAGCCTAGGTGCCGAAAGTGGGAAAAAGGACAGGGATTCCTTGAGATTTCCTGGGGTGTTGGGGACTTTCGATGCCTGCTGGTTATACTAGTTCAGCAGAGGGTGTTGGCAACATGAAGTAA
>APFE030740375.1:0-12872 GCA_000404065.3 Pinus taeda | reverse complement strand
TGTACAACCCCATCACCCATATGTGAGTCATTCGGTCAAGCAACAAATTTGTGCCTGCAACCATTAACATATCATCAGCATATAGTTAAACATATATGGCAGATTTCAAGATCGATTTAGACTTTAAAACAATATGAATTTCATCAAACCAGGTGTCATCGACATGTCATATGTGAGTGCCTCTGATTGTTTCGTGCCATACTCAAAAAATCATTAGCAACAAGGTTTCTCACTGTTAGTCATTATTATAATAGCATCATTAATGATTCTTGGTCATTCACATCATTGTCCATCATAAGCCTGAACTAACAGAAGTAGGTAACAGAGGGTACACATCCCTCATGGCTATCATCATTTATCATAAATGGAAACATACATATTCATTAAGCCATCAACATCGTAACATCATAGAAATATACCTATCTATCCAATTTATCATCATTATACTATTAGTAGAGCACATACATATTCTTTACTACCCTCATCATAATTTCAGATACTTAACTATTTAAAAGATGCAATCATCAGAATACTGTTAGATAAGATATATAACCATTCTTGCTATTATAATATCAATGGAAAGCATTATAAACATCACAAATATGAATATATCAAATAATAGAGTCATGTGTCTAGATCCTCAACCTGAGGTCCTCAAAGAATAAAGTGTCTAATATAATGTCATATTAAGGCCAGGAAACTAGAGTGGGCACTACAAATTGTTCCTTTAACATAGAAGTGAAATAAGACCATGAGGAAAAGAGCTTACCCACATTTTTACTACTCTGCAATTTTCTCTCCCACCAAATGAGAGCTGTGTTGCATAGCCGTAGAGAGGCCAACTGGATTTTTGCCTCATCCTCTATGATTTGTTGAATCCTGCAGTAAACCTCAATCTACCTTATCCAATTGTGAAGCTTTTCTGCGTTACTTTCACTATTAAACACAAGAAGATCAAATTTAACATCTAATTTACAAAAAGGTTTCTTAGATGCATCCTTTGGATTTCTATGATTATAGTTGTGAGAGGAAGGAGAGCCTTCACTACCAGAAGGAGGAGGGGGTTCTTCTCCACCATTCCCATGTGCTGAACCTTGTCCTTCTAGATTTCTCTCCTCTGCTTCCTCCAGTCTTAAAACCAGCTGATTAATGTTCTCTGCCATTGAATATAAAGTCTTTCTGAAATTACACTCCTCCTTAAGATGAGATTCATCTTCTACCATGTTTCTCCTTCGAGGTGCATGCCCTGCTTCTGGATCGAAAGGTTCTAGATCCCCTTAGCCTCTTTGAAGCCTGCCTCTTGTTAGCATACAAACATGCAATTCACATCTAAAAAACCCAGCTCTAATACCACTTGATCCAAGATGTGTTTGCTTATAGATGTATGGAAAGGAATCATATGTAAAATTGTAGCTTAACACAAAAATGTGCACATAAGAAAAGAGGAAGTAAACACATAAAAGGCACAAAAGAAGACACCAAGGCTTGATAACGGAGTTCATCTAATTCGGACTACGTCTCCGGACATAGCTGAACAATGGGGAGGCCTTTTCTATTAAATGGCATGAAAGAAAAGAATTACAATCATCAACTGTCCACAAGAGGCTTATGCCTCCAATCTTAAAGATGACTGAAAATGGATGCCTGATATGGAGAGGTAAGCAGCACTAAAGCGTCCCGCAGTAATAAAAGGGGCTAGAGTCATATAAATTGTCTAAACAAAGAAAAATAGCACTCTCGGCCTCCTGCCAACAAAACAACGTGCTGCAACAATGCCTTCTCCCCTCTTTCCCATTATCGTGGCTTTATAATGGATTCTTTGGACAAAATCTCATTCAAATTGGGGCTTATCTGGCTCATAATCGAGGCCAGTATCTTGGATGGATCGGTGGGCATAACCACCTCTTAAACTGGCTTGTTTATCTTTGAGGCGATAAGGCCTTAAAAATACCAAAAACACTGAAAATCCGCCCCAAAACTGTTTACCCAGATTTCAAAAATCATTAAATTGGGCTTATATGACTATCAGGTTTGATCTATGGTCACAAATCATCATATCGGGGGTGTCCAATCCTGATTATCGGGAATGACTGACCGTCGATCCGATTAATCGCCAATTGTAACCTGCCATCACCGATATACATATACGTAAGACCTCCAATCCGGTTGCCTTCGATTCACTGATCCGATCTGATTGGAGATCGACGATCAGGGGTTCCACTACCTAGAGCTTAAGTCTGCCTCCACAAGTCCTCAGACTGCGATTTTTCCTTTAAGGCTTAAGACCCATTTTCAAAGGAAAATCCTCATTTTCTTAAGGATTAAAGCACCCTTCTTTCTGTGATAACTTCACCATATGAACTCGGATTGAAGTACCGTTTGTGCCGTTGGAATTAGGAAGATGAGATCTCCACTCTGGTCTTCAGTTGACTTCATTCTTCTCACTTTGATTTCTGAGTTTTTCCATGCCATTGTATCTAAAGATCCACCTAGATCAGTGAGGAAACAATGATATCTTTAGTGTATGCCATATTTTTTTATCCAGTATAATGATGGATGAAGCTGAGACATAGGGATATCCAATGAGAATATGAACATGAAAACAATTTTTATTTTTTACTTTTAAATAAAAACCATCCTTGCAGGTTTTGTATGAAGCAGATTTGGAAAATTAAATCTAACTGAAAGTTTGTTGTTGTAGAATTGTTCTATTTTATGTGTAACATGGAAACACGTCAACATTAGGCTCCAAACATGGGATAATGACTTCCTACAGGTTACTAAGAACACTAGAACTTAACGAATCGTCTTCTCCATTTGGACAAGGAGTCATCTCAACATGAAAAATACTTATTAGAAAACTGTGACTGAAATAACAAAATTATATACAAAATCTATGTACCCTAATGTACTTGGAGAGAATAGTAGCTCTCATGTAAAAGTAGACTTCCAATGGATTCATGTGCATCATAAATTTATATTCTTTCTCTCATCCATGTTTGGAAATTTTGCTTTATTGGAAAATGTTTTGAACATATTGCCCCATTAAGCAATAAAATATATGCCATTATGTAGCTACACAAATGAATTGGTGTTGAAAATCCATGGATGATTAGAGGGTTGGTTCTTGTTGTTTACTAACAATATTGTTTCCTTCGAAAATAAAAGATACCACCCATCCCTCTTATTTTAGTTTCCCATTTGTTGTTGATGCTAGAAAGGTATCTTTTTCATTAGACTCTACTCAAGATGGTAAATTATCATCTTGAAATTTTGATGTAAAGTGAAATATATTTCTCATATCATTTTAACATTCATCTTTTGACTTTGTATAAATCAAATGTGGCCTTTGAGAACCTATTGATAGGTCCAAATGTTCCACCAATGATAGGGGATCTCTCCGATGTAAAGTCCCAACTATACCCTACACCGCTTGGAATAGGATTCCCATTCGATATATTGGCCCGACTACCATCTCGTTTGTTTTATGATATGATTTGGTGCAAATTAGAAACACATGAGAGAACCACTATCACTTTGGATAAATACAAGTAACGATAGCCTAGTGAAATACTTACAAATAATGTGCATAAAAAAATGTTACAAAAAAAATAAACGACATGAACCTTTACAAGAAAATGTTAGCTCATTACACTAAAGATACATGTGAAAGAGAGATTTGTTCATTGATTGGAAAATAGTTTAGAATCAACAACGATCATAAATCATAAATGGAATATGATTTTAAATAAGATGTGAGTTATAAATAACTGAAAATAGTTCATTTTCCTTAACACATATGAATGTAAACACATACCATCAACCATTACAAGAAGAGTTTCACAATGATTTTTTGATATATGTGTGAAACAACTGCCTGACTCAAAGAGCTTCTAAATATTAAGTAGAAGTGTTGAAATGCAAATGATAAGAATCACCCACTTGATCCAATAGTAAAGCATTAAAGCTACTGCTTGCTTTTTGAAAGGAATAACAAGCTCTCTACAATATTCTTACAATAGGAAGCAAAGCTAAAATTCCCTTTTGCTTTAGCCATGAGGTTGTATTTATAAGAAGTGAGGTGACCTTTCACCTCTCCCCTTGACTCTTGGACTTCCCTCACGACCCTTCAACTTCTATGTGACCTTTTGACTTATATGTGTCTTTTCATTTTCTTTTCACCTTTTTAATTAAAAAAAATTATCATTTACAAAATTATAACCAAAATTATGAAAAACAAAACACATTCAAGATTTTGTGCAATGGACATCTCCAGTAGTTTGATATGTAGTTCTTTAGTAACATACTCATACCATGCCTTATACTAAAAAACAAATTTCTTCGCATTTTGCGCTAACTCGTTGTCATATTTTATTATTCACTCTAAAGCATCCAATAATACTATCTTTGAATCCACTCGTAACTTGTTCCAAAGTTTTGTTAGTTTGGTATGCAACTTGGCATGCTCTACAACATATTGAATAGTGGCTTCCTTTTTCACTTCCAAATCTTCTTGAACAACTACATGCTTTATGATATCTAATTCTTTTCACATTTCTCACTTGATTTCTTCTTTTGGTCTTAATTCTCCTAGTGTACCGACATAAGGTATCTTGTGTATTTTGACCAAGGCCTCTAATCCACTATGCAACTTTATAGAGGGTAATATTGTGTTAACTATGATGCTTCTTAGTTGTTTATGTGATTGCACTAACATCCTCATTTCAACTTTTCTAGCTCAACCTCTATCTTTCCCTTGTTTGGTATCTCTGTGGGTGCATAGGGGTACTTTGTCCATATGATATTAAAAGTTACCTTCAAGGGTCTCTCCTTATTATTGGGGTTACACTTGACCTAGTAACTTGGATAACATAATTTATTCTTTCCCTTTACTTTAGCTAGCATTATTTCAATTGCAGATTTTGAGATTAGTTGGAATTTGATGGACAAGAGTGAGGTCAAAAAATTGATCTCGTTCATGTCTATTAGATTCAAAACTACAATGTAGTTACCTTTATCTCTTTACTTTGGGTATAAAAATTGACAATGGACAAACTTAGTTAAAATTGCCTAATGCATTAGCCTATCTGCCATCTCGTGAATTCCTATATGTGGAGATCAAAATATTTATTGTGCTTCTCATATAAAAAACACATTGCTAATCATTTTCGTTTATCTCAGAGATTTTCCTATTTGATTTGGTCTAATATAGACTTCTAGATTTTACCATTGATATGGTTTTGAATGGAAATTGAGATTTGTCTTTTCTTATTATTTCTTTTTCTATACCAATTATTCTTTCCTTTGTTATAGCAAACAACAAGCCCTTGCTTAATGTTCAAAAAATTGACTAACATTTCCTACATTATGACCATGGTCATTTTTCATCACCCCTCCCTCGATATCCTCCTCTTCCAAACTATGCAAGGCATATCTTTCCCTAAGGAATGCTCTATCTCTGCCTACTTGTTAGATTTTCTATTCCAAAATTTGTCTAACATCCTTGGAATGTTACACTCATATCTTTCCCCACATATTCGAACATGAAGCAACTAGGTATCCACTATTATGTTTGAAAATAATTATTCAACCATAAATGTAGTATTTTATCGAAAAATTTTCCTTGTCATTAATTGCTGGTAATTTATGAACACAAAATTGTTGAGTGTTGGAGAAGGGGTAACTAACCTCAAGGTGGGTGATAGTGTCCTTCCTATATTCACTGGAGAATGCAAAGAATGTAAGCACTGCAAGTCAGAAGAGAGAAACATGTGTGCTCTGCTAAGAATTGACATTAAAAGAGGAGTTATGATGTGTAATGGAAATTCAAGGTTTTCAATCAATGGGAAGCCAATTTACCACTTCCTTGGTATGTCCACTTTCAACAAGTACATTGTTGTGCATGCCAATTGTGTTGCCAAAATTAATCCCAAGGAACCTCTTGACAATTTTTATGTTTTAAGCTCTAGTGTCTCTATAGGTAATTTACTTCCAGGTATTTTTTCTAATAATTTATTTCCCATTTTAAATTATTTCCATGTACATATCCACCATAGAAATATTAAGGACTATAACTGTACATATTCACTAAGAAGTTAAATATATTGTCTAGAAAATCCTAAAGTACATGTTATGCCATGATTACATCAAGAGATCCCCCTACCAACCAATGAAACTATGGAAAAAACATGCTAAAATATCTTTGCATAAAAACAACCTTCCTCCAACGCAAACAATGTACTGCAAGTACATGAGATCTAAATCCTATATCAAGTTCTTCACAATTTTTTCTATGTCAATCAAATGATGTAAGCATTAAATAGCTATGCCCATTACCCCAATGCTCCATCCATTTGAATAATTTAAATCAATAAATTCAATTAGGAGTAGAGAATGAACATGGAGTTTGGTGGTTTACATCCATCTTCAATGTTCCTCAAACCCTTAATCTCTCTAATGAAACACTAATAACAAAATGTTGTAAATTGTTCTCAAGCATTATTTAGTCACTACATAAATAAGAAGGCACGTATGATAGGCCATTAATTAATTATTGCATTGCTATCTGGGAAGGTATAGGTATTTGGTGGGAAATTGTCTGTAGTTTATTATGATTTTACAAGAAACAAACTTCCAATGGTAAACTTCCAAAAAGTTAAATGTTTTTGGGGAGTGGAATATTTGTTTGTGTAAGAACCTTCCTCTGAGATGCCACATCCCAAGGGTTCTCTTCAGTGAAAATGGCCAAGACATGTACCTAGTGTCGTGTCACAAATGCTTAGTACAAACTACCTCATACTTAGTTAACAATCAGATATCACAGATTGACCACGTTAGAAAAGCAACATGTTCTTGGGGAGATTGAATCTATGTCTCAACAATGAAAGGGCATTCAATTTATTGCTTGGTCACATCCCCCTTGACTTCCAAAAAAAATTCATTACTCTATTACATAATCTGATATAAATGATATAACATATCCCTAGGTTTATTAAGAGTTGAGAGGGATCAAAGTAAAAATTGAGGTGCAAACCCATTGGTGCTTAAAATATGTCAGATTAAGATGAAACTATGCTAAATTATTTTGTTGTTATATATGCCATTTTTCCTTTTAATATTAATAACTCTTTATTTTTTTCGTTTTGATGTATAACTATTACACGTTGATGTGACCTATCTCATATATACTCGGTTGTAGACTGCACTTAGCTTCTCTAGGTGCAATAATGGCTTGAGTTTGAGAAAAAACAATTCTTCAAAGAGAATAATATCATATAAATTTGAACGGATCAATAAGAATTGGAAGGTTTAAAAAAGACAAAGGAAAAGCTATTGTGATGCTTATTGATAGCATGTCAACAATAAGTTTTTACATAATTAATGGAAAATAAGTGAAGGGATTGTATACATTGTGGAGCTTTAATTCTTGAAAACTAGATTTTCCATCATATGTACTTGGGCGTGTCCATCCTTACTCATCTAAGGAGCGGTTTATTCACAAATGTCCTAGGTATTTAATATTTTCCTCCTTTCTGGCACATAGAAAACGTTTCAAAGGACCTTGTATCCCTCTTTTTTTAAAGATTTGTTGTTGTCAGGATTTTTCCATGAACAAGTGTCCAACAAATAAACCTTTTATGGTAAGAAGACACACTTCATGCCCTATTGTTTTCCAAATTGTAGCAGTTTATTTGATACCCATTTTTCATTATGTAGTCACCTGCTTGTTATCCCATTCTCTATTTTCCTAGATTGATCCGCATGTAGAGCTGACCTACTTAATTTTGTAAGAGTATGGACAATTGATCATTTAAAATTTCCAGAAGATTTGGTATTTTCCATCTATTCTACAATCCATTTCCTTGCTCATCCGATTCTGTGATTTCTTTGAGGTGAATTATATCATTTTGTATCATCAACCACTTCAGGTTTGTAGAATCTTGACTATAGTGTAGAGGTTGTTTCTCAAGAATTTCATCCTCCCAAATTTTGAACTTTTCCCCATTCATGGAACCCATGAGAGATCGCTTTGTATGTTGTTTATTATTGCTTGATGGTATGTTGTTTATTGTTTCTTGATAGTTTCCAAATTGTTGATGCTTTTATATCCTAAAGCGACCGCTTGATAATTTACAAATTGTTGATGCTTTTATATTTTATATCTTGATGTTGTCTGTCTAGATTGTGTAGCCAAGTTGAATGGAGGTATTTTTGGTGAACAATCAATTTCCACACGACTTTTCCATCTGATATTAATCACCAAAGGATTTTCACCCCATTTCATGATTCAATATCTGTGAGTCCTTTATTTCCAGTCCTCTATGCTCCCTATTTTCTTGATGGTGGTCTAATTGATGAGATAACATTTCTTGATATTGATTTTGCCTTTTTGCCAAGGAATTCATAGATGAATTGTCTTATTTTATTCATTACTCCAATAGAAGTTAGTTGAGTCAATCCTTGAAATAGATAGGATGTCGAGATGAGAGACTTGATTAACTTTGATCTGGCCCACTGAATTAAAGCAATAAACCCCCTATTGCTTCATTATTTTTGAGATATTCAGTATTATATTGTTCCAATCCACTGACATTGCGTAATTGGCAACATGAGAAATTGTAAAATTTGGAATATTCCAAATTTTTTACAGGTATGAGCGAAGTAAAACAGTAAGCCCCAATCGAAAGCCAGATTGGTCTGCTAGTTGTTGCATAATCTCCCTTTTATTTGTAGATGGATCATTGTATTATTTTCGTTGACACAATACTTTAGAGTCCTCTTTGTTAATGTATGTTTGTCCTCCCAAATATAAGAGGGAAAACCTTGGATCTGCATTCATCAGGCCTCTCTTATTACCTCCATTGCTTCCTTATTCTACATCTAGGGAGGATTAAACTCGATGAGGGGACCATAGTTCTGAGTTTGCAGGAGAGAGATATGATTTTTTTATCAACTGCTCCAAATGGGACCATTTTTTACATGATCTCCAAATTTTGTAATAGCAACTCCATGTTTACAGGGAACCAATCCAGTCTTGTTGCGGCATGCCCTAATCCTATCCTTTTATTTGTCCAGAAGTATTTTCATTTTTGGGGCTTAACATCCATGGGATCCCACTCTTGCATCATAACTTCCAATGTCTCTAGAAAATGGTCCCTAACTGCACTTCCCCCTATATCCACAATTTCAGGTAACACTTAATTGAAGTACCCTTTCAAGGCACAACCCTCAACTATGATTGCATCCTTCGTTTCCTTAATGGATTGCCAGCATCGCATATTTTCCCTATGGTTCATTGGCCCATATATATTGGATAGTTTGAAATGGTTCCCCCTGTCTATATTCTCAGCCACGTCTGTATAGATCGAGAGTTGCAAGGTTTCTGATCGACTTAGTTTGTGTGCATATTCCTCTAGATGCTCCTCAGGAGCTTATCGCTAATTTTATACTTTCTTTCCGAATTGTGTTTCTTGGTCCAAAAGCTTCTCATTCAGCTAATTTAGTGTCCCGGATTAGTGGTATCGTTGCCTTCTCTTCTTTGATTGAATCTTCCATTACATCATGTTTAAGTTTACCGCCTATAACTATGTTTTAAGCATTGTTCTTTGCATCTTTTTTTTCGTGGTTAGCCCTATTGTCTACATTGATTGCAAGGAATAGAGGCATGAAATAGTGGATAGATTCATGGTACATAGATGCAGTGATAAATGTGAAACTTACAGCTAATGTGAAGAGTTTAATCTTGGGTAATTCAATTACTGCAACTCACAGAAGGATATTTTTTTCCAACAAATTTTGGTAATAATAATTTTTCAACACAAATTTTTTCCCAAAAGTGTCTGAGAAATTACATCCAACTTAAATATTAGCCACTTTTCCACCTATTCCAAAATAATGAACGTAGATTATAAAACAAAAATTTGGAAACGATTCACTATGTTAACATAGAATTAGTTTCTTCATTTCAATTTCACAATTTGACTTTCACATCATTATCCATTGAGCAAAATCCACTGATCTTTGTTTTGTAGAACACCATTCCACCTTTTTCTTATAAATGGAAAAATGAGAAAAAAAATATGGATTGAAAACTATTGCAAGTAGGGAAATCCGTTGCGAGCAAAGATCCATGGTACGGAGACGTAGTGATAAATGTGAAATCTTGCAGTCAATTTGAAGAGTTTTATGTAGCGTAATTCAACTATTGCAACACACACATTTCTTTTTTCCAATAAATTTTAGAAAGGAATTGGAAAATGATTCACTATGAGAGAAAAATATCAAGTTAGAAATATCTAAGGGATTGAAAATTATTCAAGGTAAATCATTGCTTAAGTGTTGCAATAGTTCAACATTGTCCAGTATTTAATATATTCAATTCAATGAAATGGAGAAGAAGAATAAATTTAAACAAAGAACATATGCTGTAGAATGTCATGGGTTTTATGACATGATTAAATGTTAAAAGGAATGAATGAATAATAAATTAAGGACTAGGGTAAGGGGACAATTCACATCTCATTGTATTCCTTGCAGAAGGAGAAGAAGAAATTACATCCTAAACAACAATGCAAAGATATCAAACACGCCATCGGCGCGAGATGCATGAAGTTTCGAGGTGTGACAGTTAGCCATCAATCCTTCTCCAAAGGAAGTGCCCTCACCCTCATTTTTAGGCTTACAAGTGCTATTGTTGGATGTTGGATGATAATACATGCGCGATGTTTGAGGGTAGTGAGATTGAAACCTGGTAACAATCCTTATAACCACATCCACCATTTCCATGTTGGATGATAATACATGCGCGATGTCTGAGGGTAGTGAGATTGAAACCTAGTAACAATCCTTATAATCACATCCACCATTTCCATGTATTTCACCATCTTAGACAATAAATTGAGTGTGTGTCTCTTATAATAAACATGATTTCCATGTATTTCACCATCTGGGACAATAAATTGAGTGTGTTGCTCCAAACGCTTATGAGCGACCTGCGTTGCCCGTCGATCAAGGGTTTCATGGTTTGTTGTGCGATTGTAGACAGAGATTGGGAAGCCTTTCTCTGCGACGTTGAGGGCTAGGTTCTGGCCCATAACTGTCAGCCCAATTCTCATAGATGTTGGAATTTTATGGTGAATTCCATAACACAAAACATCATAGAACAACTCTTTGATATGATGGATTTTCTGCTAAATTCTTTAAAAAAACAGACAACGCAAAACTGCTCTATTTCTGCACAAAAAACTGATAATTTCGTTTTCTAGACTTGGTGTTGCAGCAACAGGATTCGGTGTTGCAGCAACGCTGATCGTGGTGTTACAGCAACAGGAAAAATACTCTGTTTTTGTTAACACAGAAAAACAGAAAACTGTTTTTGACGCTAAGTCACTTTAAGAAAATTGACGCTTTGTGTAACAGCAACTAAATCAAGGGGCGTCAAATCACTAGTAGACTTACAGAGAAATAACAAAGTGTTTTTGACACTTGGTGTAACAACAACTGAAAATCAGCAAAACAGTAAACTTGTATTTATAAACTGTAAACAAAACTGATACAGAAAACTTAGCTGTTACAAGAGGAACGCTTCAGTTCCAGAAATCGATTTTCTCCAACTCAGAGAATCGCAGGTTCAGCACTACTGTGCATTTACAGAAGAGACACACACTTGTTCTTCTAACCTTCACTATAAGTACAAAAACAAGACTGCTGTTCTAAATCACAGAAAATAGAACTGTTGTTCTTTTCTGCTTATGCTGCCTCTCTTGCACTTCTTCTCATAAGAAAACAAGACTGTTGTGCGTTACATTTATAGGAAAATAAAAATCTGTTTTAAACAATAAACTAAGCAAAATATCTGCTGATCTTTATCTCTATATTTATTACAAAAGGTGGTGATGACTTTTCAGCAAAAATAAGATGGATGTCTGCAGGGGATTTTAATTCTGAAAAATATCAGTGGATTTTTGCGGCACCGAACAATCTGAAATTAATTGTTGAATATTAGATTTCGGTTCAGTATTTATGTGATGCAGCTGGAATTAAATTCCAACACTCCCCCTTAATTTCAACTGCTGCATACCCAGGCATTTCCTGAAATGATCAAAACTTTTCTTTGGCAATGGTTTTGTCAAGATATCAGCCAGCTGATCCTCTGTTCTGCAGTGCTGCAAAACAATCTCACCATTGTTAACCAATTCACGTATGAAGTGAAATTTGGTATCTATGTGCTTTGTTCTTTTATGAAAAACAGAGTTTTTAGACAAAGCTATTGCTGAGCTATTGTCATAGTAAATGGTTGTGCCATTTTCCTGTTCATGACACAAATATCTGAGAACTCTTCTCAGCCACACTGCTTGGCATGCTGCTGCTGTTCCTGCCACATACTCTGCCTCTGTTGTTGACAAAGCCACAACTGATTGCTTCTTGGAAGCCCATGAGATGGCTCCTGATCCCATATGAAACACATATCGTGATGTGCTTTTCCTATCATCAACACTTCCAGCCCAATCACTGTCCGTGTAACCTGTCAACATGAAACTTTTAGAAGAGGAGTATAAAATACCAAACCCCTTCGTTTCATTCACATACCTTAGAATCCTCTTGGCTGCCTGCCAATGAGTCTCTTTTGGTCTTTCCATAAATCTGGAGATTAAAATCAGAGCATGCATAATGTCTGGCCTAGTTGCAGTCAAGTACATAAGGCTGCCAACTATGCTCTTGTACAATTTTGGATCAAAATCCTTGCTGCTGTCTTCTTTGGTCAATTTCAATCCCACTACAGTTGGAGTCACATCTGCCTTGCTGTTCTGCATGTTAAATCTTTTCAACACTGCTTCTACATATTTATCTTGAGAAATGAAAACACCATTTTC
>APFE030740374.1:11448-36920 GCA_000404065.3 Pinus taeda | reverse complement strand
CATCAAGCATAGACATCCTTTGTGAACCAACAATATTTTGCAAAATCAAATCCATTTTAGGGAGAGGATAATTATCCGTCAATGAAGCTTTGTTTAAGTTTCTGAAGTCTATACAAATTCTGATCTCTCCATTCTTTTTTCTGACTGGTACCAAATTAGCAAGCCAATTTGAGAATCTGATTGGAACAATAATTTTAGCATTAAAGAGTTTTTTCACTTCTTTTTCAATCAGTGGCATCAGAAGAGGATTAATTCTTCTTAACTTCTGCTTGAAAGGCTTTTCATTCTCCTTAATAGGAATGGTATGATGTATAATTGAGGAGTCATATTGTTTCAAGTCAGCATAACTCCACGCAAAAACATCAATGAACCTTTTCATCATCTCAACATATTTAGTCTTCATATGAGCTGAAAGAAATTTTGAAATCTTGACTATCTTAGGCACAACTGAGTCTCCTAAATTGCAGCTTTCCACCTCTTCTTCATTAGCTTGTAATCTTGGTGCTTTGAATACATCATTTTGATCAAATAATTTCTCAAGGGGAATGAGGCCCTTTGGAATTAAGTTGTTTTGTAATTGTAAGACTTCAGAACTTTCCTTTGACTCTACTAACATATTCTGCTGATCTATCTGATTGTTTTCAAATTCTCCCTTTAATTCAATGAAGTTCCTTACCTGCTGATCATCCTCAAAAACTTGCCAATTTGTGATGTTATCTGGTATAACTGGTCTATGGCGAACCTCCACTTCATAATTTTTAGAAGAGTGCTTAGGAATGATAAAAAGACTAGCAGAAACAACAAGAGAATCTGCAATAGAGTTTTGGTCTCTGGTTTTGATGATGAAAGAATAGGATTGAAATTTTTCCAACATCTCCAACACTAAGTTTCTGAATGCTCTCATCCTTACATTCTTAGTTTGGTATGCACCTTCTACTTGTTTAATTACCAATTCAGAATCTCCACAAACAGCAATGTTTTTAGCTTTCAATTTTATCAAGGCTTCTAAGCCTAAAATCAGAGATTCATACTCAGCCATATTGTTGGTACAATCAAAGTTTAGTTTGTAGGAGAGAAACTTACTTTCTTTAGTTGGACTAATGATCCAAATCCTAGCTCCTACCCCTTCTCTTCCTGCTGATCCATCAAAGTGTAATGACCAGCAGCCCATGGTGTCTCTTTCATCTCCTTGCTGTCCTTCTTGACACTGATTTTCTGAAGGTTCATCTTGTGATTCTCTTCCAACTGATTCATTGAAAAGGATAGCTAATCCAAGACCAGTATCGAATGAATAAATAGGAAAATTTTGAGGCTTGTCTTTGCTGCTTACCATATAGGCCATTCTGGTCTCCCGATATAACCTCCTTTGTTCACCAAACACTGGGATGGTAGCATATGTAAGATCCATCTACATTGTGCCCTTGATTTTTGCTACCCATGATCTCGAAAGAAGCATCCCAAACTTTGGTGGAATGTCTGCCACGACAATGTCCATGACAAATGGTTTTGATGGAATTTGTGTGAGACCCACAACAACATCCTTTATCAAACCAATGCATTGAACTCTTTTTGAATCAAAGGAAAATAAATCCTTATATGGCCTAGTTACTTCTAACCCCAGTCTTTCCATGATTACTTTGGGCATGAGATTATGTGATGCCCCTGAGTCTAACATAGCATTATGTAGAGTCATATCATGAATGCTAATGCTTATGTAGAAAGGGGGGAACTCTTCATTCTGTTCATCCTCAAGTCTTGGACCTAAACAAATAACAGGATTATCTTCTTGTACATTTAGGATGTCAGCTACTCCTAGTTGTGAATTGTGCATTTCAACAATTTTACTTATGTATATGTCTACCTTGAGAATTTCATTAAAGGGGACTGATATCTTAATTTTAGCAATCTCATTCTCAAGGTTAAAAACAGAAGTAGACTTCTCAATTTCTTTAGGAGGGGAAGGAATTTGAATATCTTTTTTGATAGGTGGAGAATCATTCTTACCTTCAACAACCTTTGAGTTTTCCTTTTTATCGTCAACTGTCTTTGAGGTATCCTTCTTGGGTTGTGCTTTGTTTGCTGTAATAGGAACATTTCTATTCCTGAGATTATAATGCTTTTGCATCTCAAAGACAGTGTGCTGATAGCCCTTTAAAAAATATGAAGGCTCTTCTCCTGATTTGATCATGCTGGACTCATCATGTTCCTCCTTAGTCAAGAAAATCCCTAACACTTCTTCATCAAAACAATGGATTGATTCCTCAGGAATTTCAGGCTCATCTTCTTCATCTACCAAATTTTGTTGGAAAGGAGGTCTCACTGGAGGATCTGACTGTTGATTTTTGTTCTCTCTTGGCCTTTGTTGATTCTGAGGTCTTCTGAACTGAGGGTTCCTAAATTGAGGTTCCTGCTGTGTTGGAGGAGTAGAAGCATTTCCAAGAGCTAACCGATCCATCAGTTTTTCCATGGTTTTCATCATTGTTTCAAACTTGTCTTCTGGAGCAGAGGTAGAAGGTTTCTCTTCTTCTTTCAGTTTAGCCTTTGCCATCTTTGATTTCTTAGCAGCAATCATGTTCACCTCCACCTTAATTGCATCATTTTGCATGTTAGCAAGAGTGGCAGAATCCCTTTCTCTGAGTAAGAGTGAGAAATCTGAATCAAATGCTTCAACATATCTCAACTGTGCTAAAGCTCCAGGAGGTTTCAAATGAGCTAGGATAGAATTGTATATTTTATTAAACCTCTTAGAGAAGGTTTGGACGGTTTCATCCGGAGCTCTTCTAAGATTGTTGTATTCAGTAAGAGCTTGGACAAGGTTGTTTCTGTTTCCCCATTTCCTTAGAAAACTATCTTCAAATTCTGCCGAACTGTGAATACTTCCAGCTCTAAGGGCTTTGAACCATTTTCTGACTTCCCCAATGAAAGTTTGAGCAAACAATCTTAGTTTTACATCTTCATCATCAACTTCTTCTCTGTCAACAAAATCATTGAATCTATCTTCATGTTCTTCCGCTGTAATGTCTTCATCTCCTCCCCATGTTGGAATTCTAGCAGCATATTTGCTAGGAAGGTCATGTAAAATAGCAGGGAGAGCTAGTGGAGCATACCTAGCAGGTATAGCCATAATGAATGGAGGAGCAGTAATAACAGGTACTGTATGAACGGTGGAACTAGAATTGATGTGAGATAGATTTCCTAGTGTTTGAGAACTACTAGGACTAGCAGAGGCAGAGGATAAAGTGTTGGTACGAAAAGGACAATTTGGACTTTGCAAACCACTGACAAAGGAACTCCAATTTGGAAGGGGTAAACCAGTTTTGGACTTGAGTAAGACTTCAAAAGGATCAAGCTCTTTGAGTTGGTTTAAATCTTCTTCTTCTAATAGTAATTCTGAAGTAACAACCTCCCAAAATTCCTCCTTATCTTTTTGTGACACTAAGGATGAAGTATCAATGATCTAAAATAATTCCAATAAGTTCTTCTTCATTCTCAGATCTCAACAATACCTCATGAATTTTATCATCTACAGTTTTATCTTCAGGACTTATAGAAAATTCAGGGAACAAAGATTTTGAAAAAGATGAAGTACATGGTATATCAGGAAATCTTTGCCTGCTCCTTGAGATGGTGTTTGGATTATCCATAGGAGTAGGTGGATCTACGTCAGGATTACTCCGTGTATATCTCCCTCTCGAAGCCACCTTTTTAATCTTTAAAATTGTATGGAGTCACCAAGGTAGAATGCAGCCTTGAGAAATCTCCTGAGCTCCTGCTACCTTCAAAAGTTCAGTCCCTTTGATTTTGGGAATGAATAATCTTCAGACTCCCAGCAGACGCACCAAAATTTTATCTCAAAATCAGACCCTAGAAGGCTGTAGACCAGGAAGACCTCAAGTAACTATTTCAAACCTACTTTAGGCTGAGGCTTAGCCTCCTCAACTTGAGAGGGCTCTCTCAAAAAGGGGTTAATGATTTTGATTATAGTTAAGATGGATAACTCTTGTGAAACAACTGTAAGAATATGAATGGTGGAAACACATTTAGAACCTATCCATTGGGCTTATGGAGTCAACAACATCTCAATATGACAATGAATTCAACCTTACATAGAAGTTAGGGCATTCAGCATTTAAAATAATTAGAACATGACAACTCAGATAGGACCACACAGTCTATGAATGCATACAGGAAGTTAGAGCACCTCAAGTGAATTCTAAGTGATTACACATTCATACCACTGCAAGAATTAGGAAAAGGACAACATGACACATTCTGAACATAAAATCCCTCATGAACCTTAAGAAGTAAAGCCAAATATGTATTATCAAAACAGAGTCTTACATAAGCCAAATATCAGCCTTTTCCATAAAATTTCCAACCCTTTTTACATTGCTGCTCCAGCTATATATAGAGTTCTTCTCCTGTCTAATTGAGATTCCTCCTCAAGCATGAGGGTAACTCGAAAACTACTTCTAATACTGACACCTATTTAACTTTAACTACTTATTAAATACAACAAACTGTTAACTAGAGTTTTTAGAGATCTAAATCAAGTAGGACTCTAACTTCATATTACACGAATAATAACTTTGATTAGGATCATTCTCATTCTTTGACATCTGGTCCTCTTTCAGTTTGGCTGTGATGGGTGTTTAATGCTCCACGCTGGTCTTCTATGCCATATCCTCTCCACTGTCTTGAAATATAGGAAACTACCCTTGCTCCTCGGTCTTATGGTTTTCGAATCCACAGAAGCAGGTCTTTCATCTTTGCTTTCCAAAACGTGACAGATGGCCATGTCCATTGATGTGCTGTCCACTGCTTTTTAAAACAAAAAACACATTTAGGCTGTCTTAACATATCTGAACCGTGCTTAAAATGCTCACTTTATGACAAAATTCAAATTTGGATCCAAACCATATTCCTCCATCTGTCCTAATCTGATTGACTGCTGCAGCTTCGAATGTCATGGTCAATTCAGGTTCAAGTCATTTTTATGTTTTAGAGTCTAGGTCATAGGGTTAGAGTCTTATGTCCATCTTCAAATAAAGTTTGATAGCCTCATTCCATGTCCTAGAAGCCTCACCATGTGTTTAGAAGTCATAACTCACATGATTTTGGAGAAATTTTAAAACTAGCTATGAATCCATGTTTTTGTAGTGCAGACAATGTAAAAATCCTATTTTGCGCTACGAAATCAGTGTTTTCGTAGCGCGCTACGAAACCCGTGAAGTAGCCTGTTTTAGCAGAAAAACTGTTTTTACTAGTTAACTTCCAGAAGCTTTCCTGAGCAGCTGAGAACTCAAATTTTCAAACTGAAAGAGGATTTTCTTCCTAACACGTTGCACTACAAAAACCTCTTTTAGTTTCTTCAAATCCATTCTGAAGTGGGAGAAATTTATGGTTAAACTTGCGCTACGAAACTGCTGAAAGTCAAGCTTGGTCTTCTGGTTTTAGCAGTCTTTTTCAAGATCAGTTTATGGTCACATGCAAAGGTATTTTGGAATTAGGAAAGAGTTTTATCTTCATCACTCTCCAGCTACAATAACCTATCTCACTTTATTCATAAGTGTTTTCAGTTGGAAGATAATAAGCTTTAATTGGGACCTTAATTTCAGAAAATGGATTTTTCTTGTTTGACACATGTTTTTCAAGGACAGATTTTGGACAGCTGGAGGAGTATTGTAAAAAACCAAGAGAGGTTTTTGTTCTAGACATCATGGAATACAAAAAACTCCTTCAATTTCGAAAAATGTATCATGTATGAGGAGATAAAGGCTCTGTCCCACGTGCCATTTTCAGGGATCCTAAACCTAAAAACAGGGAAACATGTTCCCTAATTTCTAGGGTTTGTCTTCAGCAGTCAGATGACCACGTGGGAGGCTTCATCAAATTCAACTTCTTGAGGTTTCAAGTTGTCAAAGAATGCTTTAAATTCTTAGATAATTTTTTTGTAATCATGATAAGGAGTTACAGTCCTAGTTGTATTAGGTCACTAGCACTCCTAGTTAACAACTAGTTCTAATTAATGGTTTGTTTTATGGTTAGAATAGGTGTCACTGATGGAAAATTCAAATTCTCTTGATGAGGGATGATGGAATCCTAATTGTAAATGCTTTATATAGAGCAAGAGGTCGAATTAGAAAAGAGGGTTGAAGATTTTTGGCCCAGCTGCTGCTTTATGTGAAGGAATACAATCAATAATGCAAAAATGTTTTCTTGAACAAAACTGAGTTTGATAGAGTTCTATCCTTTCTTGATGTATGTGTTATTTTAATTACTTGCAGTAGATCTTATTATTAATACTCAGAACTCATAACCTTATGCTCTGACTTCCTTTAACAATAAGATGACTGTGTTTGATATTTGAGCCACCAGCACTAGATCACATTGCCATTATTCAAAATTCACTACCATGTGCTTTGATTTCTCTTAGTAATGGAGTGATTGTGTTGAGCAGTAGATCTCATTGCTATTACTCAGAACTCATAACCTTATGCTCTGACTTCCTTTAGTAATGAGATGACTATGTTTTTTATAATCTTGTGAGTAAACCACCTTTGAACCATCAGCAGTAGATTTCATTACTATTACTCAGAATTCATAACCCTATGCTCTGACTTCCTTTAGTAATGAAATGACTCTTTTGACCTATGTTATTGATTGAGTTGTCTTTGTTTAAGAACCTTATTTGTCTCAGCTTTCATGTCAAGAAACCTTGCCACTAAATTTATTGACTTGTTGACTCCATAGCCCAATGGTAGCAAGCCTTCATCTTTTCAACCTACAAACATACAAAACAAAAATAGAGTTAGCCATCTATATTATCATTAATCAATATCATTAACCATTGAGAGAGCCCTCTCAGGTTGAGGAGGCTAAACCTCAACCAAAATCTTGGTTTGCAATAGTTACACTTAAGGAAAATAGGGGTTTTCAAACAAAGATAATTCACTTAAGGAAATAGGTCATCACAATAGTTCCATTACTAAAGGAAGTCAGAGCACAGGATTATGAATTCTGAGTAATAGTAATGAAATCTACTGCTGATAGTTCAAAGGTGATTTACTCACAAGATTATGGAAAGACACATTCATCTCATTACTAAAGGAAGTCAGAGCATAAGATTATGAATTCTGAGTATTAACAGTAAGATCTACTGCAAGTTATCAAAATAACATATAGATCAAGAAAGTATTAACTCCATGAGAACTCAGATCTGTTCAAGAAAACCTCGCTGCATTACTGATTATAGTTCATAGCATAAAGCAACAACTGAGCCAAAAAGTCTCCAACCCTTTGCTAATTCGACCTCTTTCTCTATGTAAATCATTTAGAATTAGGATTCCAACATCCATCATCAAGAGAATTCGAATTTTCCATCAGTGAAACCTATTCTAACCATAAAACAAACCATTAATTAGAACTAGCTGTTAACTAGGTGTGCTAGTGACCTAATACAACTAGGAGTGTAACTCCTTATCATGATTACACCAACCTTATATAAGCATTTAAAGCATTATTTGACAACTTTCAACTTCAAGAATTCTAATTTTATGAAGCCTCCCACGTGGTCATCTGACTGCTGAAGACAAACCCTAGAAATTAGGGAACATGTTTCCTTGTTTTTAGGTTTATGATCCCTGAAAATGGCACGTGGGACAGAGCCTTTATCGCCTCATCCATGATACAGTTTTCGAAAATTAAGGAGGTTTTTGTATTCCATGATGTCTAGAACAAAAACCTCTCTTGGTTTTTTACAATACTCCTCCAGCTGTCCAGAATCTGTCCTTGAAAAACATGTGTCAAACAGGAAAAATCCATTTTCTGAAATTAAGGTCTCAATTAAAGCTTATTATCTTCCAACTGAAAACACTTATGAATAAAGTGAGATAGGTTATTTTAGCTGGAGAGTTTATTAAGATACACCTCTTTCCTAATTCCAAAATACCTTTGCATGTGACCATAAACTGATCTTGAAAAAGACTGCTAAAACCAGAAGACCAAGCTTGACTTTCAGCAGTTTTGTAGCGCAAGTTTAACCGTAAATTCCTCCCACCTCAGAATGGATTTGAAGAAACTAAAATAGGTTTTTGTAGTTAAGCATGTTAGGAATAAAATCCTCTTTCAGTTGGAAAAATTGAGTTCTCAGCTGCTCAGGAAAGCTTCTGGAAGTTAACTAGTAAAAACAAATTTTCTGCTAAAACAAGCTACTTCAGGGGTTTCGTAGCGCGCTACGAAAACACTGATTTCGTAGTGCAAAATAGGATTTTTACACTGTCTGCACTACGAAAACATGGATTCATAGCTAGTTTTAAAATTTCTCCAAAATCACGTGAGATATGACTTCTAAACACATGGTGAGGCTTCTAGGACATGGAATGAGGCTATCAAACTTTATTTGAAGATGGACATGAGAATCTAACCCTATGACTTAGACTCTAAAACATAAAAATGACTTGAACACGACTGATACAAGAATTGAGAAACCATGTAAGATGTCCAATTTTTTTAAGGAAGTTTTACAGTGATAACATACAGAAAGAGTCTATACATACATATGTAAGCAAATAGATACATATATCATTAGAGTAAACAAGTTAATTGAAATACAATAACAACATATGCATGAAATGTGAGGTCTCTGTTATATTGATGATGAGTCTCATCATTGGGTAATTATATGGGCCTTAATTCACCTCCTAGCATAGTAAAACCAACTATTCTCACAACTTATTGCATACTTTTGATTATATTTTTTTTATGAGATGAGTTAGAGTTGGATATTTTGCTTTGTGGTCTAATGTGCATTTAACTCATGATTAAAGGATAAAAGCAAGGAATTTTGGAAAAGATCTTGGTCAAAACTTGAATGGGACAAGGGAGAGGAATTATAGGAGATAAATTCTCCTCATTTACTACCCCCGCATTCGAATATTCCTCCATCGGCTTGGAGTGCAAATAGCCAAATCACGAGGACTAGAAGTTAGCCGAGCAAGTGAAATTCAAAGCACCAGTTTATCTTGAGTTTGGGAGCTCGAGCCTCCCTAATTTTAAGGAAGTCATTGGAGACTTTAGATGTATAAGTAGAGAGGCTTAGGACCTCAGTAGGATTTGGATTTTTGATTGTAAAACTCTACTCTATTTTCGAGCTACAAGACTTGTGACATTTTTTTTATGTAATCCATGGTTTTGATAAGAAGAATGAGTTTTGTTTTGAGCCAACACTGAGTTAACTCAGAGGGCTGAAGCTCTTGGGTTAGGGCTCAACCCTATCAGCCAAGGCTCCTCTTATTGTACATGTATGCTAGCATAGATTCATGGTTTAATTTTTCATTTGCTTAAGTAGCTACATTTCCATTACAGTGACGTAGAGTAGATTGGTTGTGTTTAAGTTTGCTTCCATTTGCGCCTTCTTTCAATTAGTAGGTTAGCGAGGAGAAACAGATCACCATAAGGTTATCAATAGGTGTCTTGGCCTCACCTCCTCCCTCTAGGACCATGAATTGAGGAAGAGACCCTTTAGCAACCCCAAAAACACAGATTTCTAGTTCTTGCATGAGCTTTGGAGTTTGTTGTCTTGATTCAATACTTGGTTCATTTCATTGTCATCTTTTTCCATCACTCTCTTTCTATAATAAGATCTCACTCATATTCTCATTTTCTTCAACACTTCAAGCATAATATGGGCAATTGATTCATGCTTTTCTAGTTTATGAGAATGTATCTTGTTGCATAGTTCTTGGAAGATACACACGTTTTAAGCATCGCAGGTACTTTAGGAGGAGGCCTAGACTTCATTACTAGCATCAATCTTTCACCTCATCCACCTCAACCATCTCTTGGTCCAACCTCACCCTCACTAGTTTTTTCGTCCTTTTTCATTGAAATTCCCCTAGACACATTGAAATGCTTAAGCGGAAGCTAATAAATCACATCTTAATCAGATTATACCCGTGGATTTCCTTACTGTCTGATCCACAAAAAACCTAACCAATCACATTCAACTATGTGTCACATAGTTGACGTATTCTATTCAACGTTTGAATTTAGGTGCTCCGAATCTCCACCATAGATCTATCTCGCTTGATCCAATAGTTATCGCATCAACCACTTGCCAACTAGCTTGGATGATCTCCACTGTCGATCTGTCTCGCTTGTTCTAATGGTTATTGCGTCACTTGCTCGCCAACTAGCTTGCCTGGTCTCCATCGTTGATCAATCCCACATGATCTAATGGCCATCGTGCAATCTAGTGTGAATTTTTGCACGACCAATATCTGATCAAGAGTGTGCGAGAAACATGGTTTTCCCATGCTATGTGTCACCCACTTAGGCTAATCACATGAAATTTAGGAATACCGCTTACAGCTCTTAGGGTGCACGAGATACTACTTACCACCAACGAAGACTGCTCCATCATTCCGCATGTTTTCCACCCTTCTGTCGACATGTAACTTGACATGATCCATCCATCTATTAACTTAATCTCCTATGATAAGATCTTCCCCACTCATCTTCTGTTAATCTTGTTCGTTGATCCGAATGATCCAATGGTTCCTATGCACTATTGCTTCATTACTTCTTCCTTTCACTGATTTCGATCTTCGATTGCTCTTCCACTTGACTCCTTCCCGAACTTTGTTCTACATATCATTTAAATGCCGCCACTCTTAATATTTTATTTGTTTATTCAATCAGACTCCAATACTGTCTGATCACTGCAATACTCCTCTAAGCACTGTCCTCTCTCTCAGATTATTTTTGAATTCCCTGCACACTTATGTTATATAGAATTACTCTAATGCACACACAGTTCATAATTCAATTACTCAATACACACCACACAAACTCAGAAAGTGCACTTTTGTATTAATAGATAAATATTTACACAATGAGTTTGTTCTCGGTCTGTTATTCTATATCAGTGGCCTTTCCTTTCACAAAAGGCCTCCTAGGACCCTTCAACACCATCCAAACACTCCATAGACCTTCTAGCCATCCTCAACCACCTTCCATCCACCTATCACATCCATAAGAACAATTAAATTGCATGCTTGATTTCACCAAAAAAACCAAAAAAGTGAAAACAGATTTAGTTTAGTTTCCTTTCTTACACATTAGTATGGTTTGATGCTCTTTACTTCTATAACTTAGATAGCAGCATTAGGTTAGTGTTGATTTAACAATTATACTTAGCATAGTTGTTTAAATGGTTAATTAGGATATGGTGTGATTTAGCATTACATGTTTTTTTCTTCATTACTGTTGTAGAGTAGCTCTCTTAGAATAGATTTGCTCTTCTTCCATCAAAGAATCAAGCTTCTTCTGTCTCTATAGAAGTTTGGCTTGGAACCCCCGGGGTCTCTCTCCACATGAACAGTGACAACAAGTAGGACCTTCACTTTTACTTGTGCATATGGCACTATCACCTCCAAGTTTGTACGAAACTTGGGTTGATATGTAAAACTGGTAGCCCAGGAGTTGCAACATCCTTGCTGCAATACTGGCACTCATCAATTAAGAAGTGAAAGTTCCAATCATACAGTACAACCATGACCAAACACTAGTCCTAATAACGGAATGTTATAGTCACTGTCGCCTGCTCCTCCCAAGAGATGTACTAGCTCTGCACTGTGGAGAAGCCAAGGCTCGTTACAATACTCTCCAAGATTTCTCTAAGATATTCCTATCGAAAGCTTGCATGACCAAAAACCTGTACAATGAATTATGATGTACTATAAATAGAAAAGTGTGGGGTGACCCTTGACATTCCCCTTTGTTGTTCACCTACCCTCATGACTCTTCAACTACTCTATGACTGTTACATTCAACTATAAACACTTGAACTTCCACTTTACAACATGTTACATACAATCTGCACATGTACCCATGTGAGAAAAAATAGGCTTGAGCAAGCCATGCAAGAAATCACTATGACTCTGACAACTGTGGGAATACCAACTCTTGGACATCGTCACGACGGTCGATGGTGGCAAACTAATGCCTAGCTTGGTAGTCCAAGATGGTTTCCATGTATTATGTGGTGAAATCTTTCTAGAAACGAACTCTTGCCTCTATTTCATCTGGGTACAATGATTTGTATCCTCTATCCAACTCATTTGATAACATGTCTATCATTGTCTTGAGTGCGGTCGAACCAATGACATATTGATGCATAACATCTGCACTGATTTCCAAGTCTACGTTGGTGGCTATGCGCATCAACTCATCAAAGTATGAGTCTAGCTTGAGTCAGACTTGATTCTTTGTCCTTGCCTTGGTGAGTTGTCCCAATAGATGGGATTGCATGCGTGTGTGCAACAACATCCATGACTCTAAACACCTGTGCATGGTAAGCCTGCAAACTAGTGATGAGTTGCGAAAGTCCCTCATAGTTTTTGGATCTAACTCTGGATGTGTGTCTTCAACTTAGCTACCATGGGCTTGATCATCTAGGGAAAGTGTAATGAGGCTTCTTTGCATCTCATTGTCCAAGTTTGCATGTGGCCGACAACAGTATGTAGATTTGACAAGATATGTGCTCTTCTAGCACAGCGTTGCTACCAACTGTTGATATGGACAATTTCCTTATGTATGGTACCAAATCTGGAATGCAGCATCTGCATGACTGTCTCAAGGGACAATACTTCATCTAGTATCACCTTCTTCAACTCCACTCTGGTAGATGTTGTAACCATTTCTCCTCCCTGCTTGGTTGTCTATAACACCTTAGCCATTCGCTCATTCTCTACTATCAAGAAGTGAACACTCAAGCTAGTGGCTTCGACATATCCTCTCGTAGCATTGGCCAATGCTACCAGATTCTTTCTCATATGAAATATGATCACTTGTTCCTCAAACTCCACAGCAAATGTGTGGACATATGGAGTAGACACTTTGCGTGATTGAACAACTCTATGCTGTGACTCGTCGAATGATATGTTGTGCATCTCTTCTTCTAGATTGTATCCAAGGATCTCAGTATCTCCTTGGTCACTTAGGACTTGTTCTACTTCTGGATCTAGTGAATCTGGTTGGTCGACCTCTTAGTGGTAAGGCATGAGGTCAATGCCTTTTCCTAACTCTGGCTACTCCATCTCTATATCCATCTTCTCAATTACTCGTTCAATCTCTTGAATGAAGTCCTGCTCTTATGACTACTTACCCTGCCTACTTTGTGCCAGCTGCTTAGATGAGTCTACTACCTATATGGGCATAGTTTCATCAATCTATGCATGTTGCACCCCCTGCCGTGTCTCTCCTTGTTGCACTTCCTTCTCCTATATGCACAACTCCTATTCTTTTTGGAGTTTCTCCTTCAACTCTTGCAACTCTTTCATTATTTCCTCCATCCTCTATTTATCTCTCTACCTTTGAATGTTCCTCTTTTCATGCTGTCACCTCTTTGTCTCTATCTCAAAAGCTACTTTCTCCACAAGTGGGTCTACTCTAAACTTACAGCTTTTCCTTCCTCTACACTGTCGACAATCTTTCTCTTGCCTTTGTCATGCGTAGTATGTTACTCTCTGTTATTGGTGCTCTCCTAGATGATTCTTCGCTAACCATTCCAAAACGATGTTGACCAGTTTTTTGTGCCTCGAGAAGTTGTGAAAATATCTCCACATGTCTTCCTCAACCCAATGAAACACCCCGTGGATCCAAGGAAATTACGCTCTTGCATAGCGATCCTTCACAAAGCAATGTGGGTCGTACGGATTGAAGATTTTGGTGCCAAAATTAAATCTTTTGAACTCTTCTATCTTGTCATCAGCATGCTTGAAATTTTGCATCTCATACAACCTGATCCACAATAGAAAAGTGGGCCATGGTGCCTTCTTCTTCCGATGCAGTCTAGCTAACAATCCTCCCGAGATGTGGCATGACACTTCTTGCATGATGAGCTTGTCCATGAAAAACTTTGGTAAAATATGTGGAGGCTTCTCTGTGTTGTACATCCATATGAAGGTGCCAAAAGGTGAGGCATACCAATCTGCTATTTCTATTAGTGCCTCCATTGCTACCTTTGACATGTAAGGTAGATCCTGCTCAAATATCATCTTGTACACCAGGCTGAAAAAATGGTCTAACAACTGTGGTGACTCCTCGTAAGCTTCTTTCAGAAAATAGTTTGCAATAAGTGTTCATAGAGGTTTCCGCTAATGTCCATTCCCACTTCAAGCCTAGGAACTTTGGACGAGCATAGACTACATCCAAGATGTATGTGGACATGTATATTTCTTCTTGCTAACCTTTGGGTGGATGCCAAGCTCCTGTTACCTGTTCCTTCAGCCTGTGCACCAACATGTCAGACCAATAGCTTGCTTTGCCTTCACTGACTAGTTGGTCCAATGTAATCACCCAACTCTGCAAGAATGTCTCCATGGTCTCTTAGTCGTACAAGAGGCATGAAAAAATGACCAATTATTGATATGCCTTTCGTATATGTTCTTCTTGTAATTATGGTTGGGTGTCATCCTGAACCTGGCTGGCTCCTTCACCCAGTTTTTCAAGATATCCGTGGAGCTTGCATTACTACTGGGTATGCTGAAGGGTGTCTCCATGGTGATCACTACCTTTGGCAAGTGGTACATCTGCTAATAGTCATGTGTCCTAAAGGTAGAAATATCTATCCCGCTAACATTTCTTAACACCATTGTCTCAAAATCATTGTGTGAGATGATCCAATGTATCATGTTTGCGCATGGAAACACGAGATACTAGAATGCAATCTAGTACATGCTGGACTTGTGAATGTTCACATAGACTCTCTAGTCCTCATTCCTCAAATGTTCTTGAGAATTCATCATTGATGTCCTACCATTTCATCTTGATGTCTTTGTCTATGATCATCTTGGTGTCTTTGTAAATCAGCAAACTCATAAACACTCGCTCAACCACATCACCAGTTTTGCTTCCGTCGGTGTCCTTTGACCTTGCTCTCTTGAAGGCCATTGATCCTGAATTATTGAGAGACGAACGAACACCTGCTATACCTGGAGACATGCAACATGCATGGCAAGTAATCTATCAGTTAAAAACAAAGAAAACTTGAGGGCTGAGATGCAACATACTGAGGAGACTGATGGCAAGAATTGCGCAATTTTCACTAGGAGACTGGGAGACTGACTGTGGGAACTGTGCAAAGGCAGCTTGGAATTTTAGGGGGCTATTTGACTGCTGGAATTTTTGAATGCGTAATCCAGAATTACCTGTTGGGTGCTGAGATTGCGCAATGTGCAATTTCAGTCAGCAAGGCATGGAGGCCGAGGGACTACATTACATAATGTTCTGGGTCAGCAGACACTGCCTCTCAGAATTGTGCAAAGAAATTCTGGAGGGTAGTGTGTGGCTAGATTTGCACATTTTTTGGGAGGAAGCTAGAGCCTTCCCTCTCATAAATGTGCAATGTTGTTTCGGTAAGGGAGAGTCTAGGCCAAGGTTGCCCAGACCCTTCGACGGGCGATTGAAAACATATGAGGATCTGAATGCATGGTGAAAATGAGTGTAGGAAAGAGAGAATGATCATGCATGGAAACATCGAATGCAAGATTGAAAAAATGGGAAAGCATGCATGTGTGTGAAGCAAGTCGTCGAATGAGTGACTATCCATGAAAAACAATGTCATGCATGTGACAATAGTGATATGCAAACGAAAATTGAAATGGTGCTTTTACAAGATAACATGCATGCAAATGACATCAAGCATTCATAGAAATAAAGAAGACAAAACTCACACAAGTCAAAACAAAAAAGTGACAAAAATGCTGCAAAAGACAAGTAAAGCAGACTTACCCGAAAACAGTTGAGCTGGATGTGCCAAAGACTCCTAGATGTGTTGTGGGATGTCAGATCTCCAAGATCAATGTGAAGAATGAGCTCTGAAGCATCGAATAAATAAGTTTGAGGCTCATGACACACATACCACAAATCTAGGAGAAAATGACACTTGGAGGAAAGTTTCTAAGATGATATTTGCATGTAACCTTGAACTGCTAAAAATAGATCTCTAAAAGCTAGGGATGCTTTTGAATGTTTCTTTTTGCTATTTTTAGAAAAGTATCCCATGCATGCAAATTAGGTTTGTTGGGTCTCGGGGGGAACCGATCAAACTGAAGGCACATGCAACATCGTACAAGACTAGGAGAGGGATTTGCGTAATTTCTGGGAGGAGCTGGGTTGACTATCCCAGAGGGATTGCACAATTTCTAGGCTCAGTAGGTGACTACTTCCTAGAATTGCACAATTTCTGGGCTAAGTTGCAGTGTTGTGCCAGATTACACAGTTTTCTCAAGGAAGCATGTATGACTGCATTGCACAATTTCTGAGCCAAACAAGTAGCACAATATATTTGTGCAATTTTTGGAGGGAAGGCTGGTTCCTGTCTAGAATTATGCAATTTTCTGAGGGAGATGCTCAGCTAACAACTAGCTTAAGTCTAGAATGGCAACCTGTGACAGGATTGAAGCAAATTGACATGCACAGGTTGGCAAGCCACTGAAAAACTAATGAAGCCTATGTACTTGATAGTGCAAGACATGCTGGTAAGGATGGTTGGTACGAAAGCTCCAAAATGAAGCTAAGGAAAAATCTTGGAGGGTGGTTGTAGCTGCTACAACAAGGCTATAGACAATTTCAATAAAACTCTTCGGAGCTATTCTGTATCGTTTTCCACTTCCCGTAGAACCCGGTTCAGACTTATTTTAGATCCTTGTTTAGACTTATTTCCTCTTTGTCCAAACATTAATCTGAATGCATTTGCATGATCCTCTTTTCACACAATAACATCTTAATCCAGAGATTAAAATATCTTGAGAACTTACCTCATGGTCCTTTGAAAAATCCTCGTTCAACTTCACTATAGTACACGATCACGTCTATCACGAATTTAGTGATAAATCCTCCCAAAATGTTATTGATCTAGAAATCAACAACCCTTGAGATAATGTTACTGACATTCTTGAGTCACTGTATCAATTCAAGGTTTCACTCCTTAGGTTCATCATTCTTGAAACAAGTCTTATGCTTAGTCAACTTAGATACCCACTCAAACAATTCAATGTGGAATGAACCAAAGAAGTTTTTGTATTTCTATTCAAAGATATACTTTTGCAACCAACCTTCAATTGATAATCAAGGGTTTCTATTCTCCTTTTCCACAAATTCTCTTTCTTTCTATTCAACCCACTACTGGATTTATTTGTTCGATGGATGCCAAAACATATCCCATAAGTAGATCCCAGTCTTGGAAAAGGAACCATTCTTTGGATTAAGGGGGCGTTGTAGCAACTATAACCACCCTCCAAAATGTTGCTTTAGCTTCATTTTGGAGCCTCCCTACCAAACATCCTCAACAGCATGTCTTGCCTTGTCAAGTACACAAGCTTCAGTGGTTTTCTAGTATATTTCTAGCCTGTGCATGATATCTTTTTGCATCCCCTCATAGGTTGTTTCTCTGGACTTGAACCGGCTACAAGCTGAGAAACTCCCTCAAGAAATTGTGCAATTCCGGAGGGGAACCATCCTTCCCTCTAGAAATTGCACAATCCTGTCTGGCAGCCTGGTGGGCTCCAGAATTGTGCAATTCTACCTGTCAACTTTCACTGGAAAAACTATGGAATCTATCCCAATAGGACTTCTTAGTCTAGAAATTGCACAATTCTGGGTAGCAGTAGGTTGCTCAACATAGAAATTGGGCAATCCCTCTCGGCAGCTAGCCCGACTCCCTCCCAAAAGTGCACAAATTTCTCCCTGAGTCAAGCAAGTTGTTGCATGTGCCATTGGGTTGACCAGTTCCACCCGAGACAAAGGAAAATTGAATTGCATGAATGGGTTGCTTTTTCCTGAAATAGCAAAAAGAAACATGCAAAAGGCATCCCTAGATTTTAGGGAGTGATTTTTAGCAGCTGGAGGTTACATGCAAAAATCATTTTAAGATCTTTCCTCTAAGTGTCGCTTTTTCCTAGATTTGTGGCATGCGCATCATGAACCTTAAAATTATTTATTCGATGCTTTAGAGCTCACTTAATCACATCGATCTTGGAGCTCTGACATCCCACAACACATCCGAGAGTTTTCGACACATCCAACTCAGCTATTTTTGGGTAACTCTCTTAACTTGTCTTTTACAACATTTCTATTGATTTTTGTGTTTTGGCTTGTGCTAGTGATGTCTACTTGATTTCTATGAACTCTTGTTGTCATTTGCATGCATATTAGCTTGTACTAGCACCATTTCAATTTTTTTTAGGATCTCACTGCAGTCTCAAGCATGACATTGTTTTGCATGAACAATCGCTGATTTGGCGACTCGCTTCACACACATGCATGTATTTCCATTTTCTAAATCTTGCATTCGTTGTTTGCATGCATGAGCATTCACTGTTGCCTACACTCAATATTGTCATGCATTCACATTAACATTTGCTTTCATTTTCCCGTTGGCGGGTCTGGGCAACCTTGGCCTAGACTCTGCCTCACCAAGACAACATTACGTAATCCTGAGAGGGAAGGCTCTGCCTTCCTCTCAGAAAATGTGAATTTCTTCCCAGCAACTCTCCTCCAGTCTTGCATTGTACAATTATGAGAGGCAGTGACTGTTGGCCCAAAAAATTATGCAATGTAGTCACTGGGCCTGCAACCATTGCTAGCAGAAATTGCGCATTGCGTAATTCTAGCAACAAGCAAGCCAGTATCGATTGCACATTATGAAATTCTAGCATCTATCCAGCCTCAAGATAGTCTCAACTACGTTTTGTGTAGTTCTAGCACCTAGTATCCCTTCCTCCCAGAACAAATTGCACAATCCTTGCCAATCAATCCCCATGTATTGCATGTCGTTCCCCAAGTTTTCTTTGGTTTTAGCTGATAGATTTCTTACCATGCATGTCACTATCTCTCCATATCTATTAGGTGTTGTTCCATCTCTCAACAGTTCAAGATAAATGGTCTCCAAGAGAGTAGGGTCAAAAGACACTAACAGAAGTGCAATTGGAGCAGTAGTTGAGCATCTGTCCACACGTTTGCCAATCTATGAAGACACCAAGTTGATTGTAGACAAGGACATCAAGATGAAACGGCAAGAGTTCAATGATGCATTTGTAGACACATTTGGGGAAGATCTCAATGATCACCAAGTCTATTTGAACATCCACAAGTTTGGCTTGTACAAGATTGCATTCAGGCATCTCGTGTTTCCATCTGTGGACATGATACATTGGATCGTTTCACACACTGATCTCGAGATGATGACATCGAGCAGTGTTAGCAGGATAGAGATTTCTACCTTCAGGGAACATGATTATGAACAAATGTATCATATGTCAAAGCTCGTGATCACCATGGAGACACCCTTCAGCATACCCAACATCAATGCCAATTCAGAGATATCTTGAAGAACTGGTGAAGGAGCTGGCCAAATTCAGGATGACACCCAACCACGTCTACAAGACGAAGATACTATGGAAGGAATATTAATACTTGGTCACCTTTTCATGTCACTTGTATGGCCAAGAGAGTACGAAAACCTTCCATTAGAGTTGGGTGATCACATTGGACCAACTAGCCAGAGAAGGAAAAGCATGGAACTAGTCTGACATGTTGGCTCACCAGCTGAAGGAACTAGTAAGAAGAGCTCAACAGCTGCCAAAAGGTTAGCAAGCAAAAATATACATGTCCACCTACATCTTGGATACAATTTGTGCCTGTCAGGAGTTCCTGGGCTTGAAGTGGGCATGGATATTGACAGAGACCTCTATGAAAACTTATTGTAAGATGTTTTCCAAATGCAACTTCAGAGGAATTATCACACAATTGTTCGATCATTTTGTCACCTCGTTGTAGAAGATGATATTCGACCATGATCCACATTACATGTTGAAGGAAACAATGGAGGCACCGGTCGATATAGTATATTGATATGCCTCACCATCCGACACCTTCATACAGATGTACAACGTAGAGAAGCCTCTGCATGTTCTACCAAAGTCTGCCTTGGACAAGCTCATCATGCAGGAAGTATTATACCATATCTCAGCAGGATTGTTAGTTAGGCTGCACTGGAAGAAGAAGGCACCTTGGCCCGCTCTTCCATTGTATATAGGGTTATATGAGATACGAAATGTCAAGCATGTGGATGTCGAAGCAGAGGAGATCAAGAAATATCCATTCAATGCTCGAAGTTAGAATCCATATTACCCACATTGCTTTGTAAAAGATGACTGCACGAGATTACAGTTCCCATGGATCCACGGGGCATTTCATTGTGTAGAGGAAGACCCATGGAGATACAATCATAACTTCTCCAAACCCAATGAGCCAGTCAGTCTCATTGTGGAATGGTTAGTGAAGCACGAGAAGCAGCATCTCGAAGAGCACCAGTAACAACGACAACAGAGATAACCATACAAGTGCATGACAGGGGTAAGAGGAAGATTGCTGACAACATGGAGGAGGAACAAAGCTGCAAGTTTCGAGCAAACCCACTTGTGAAGAAAGCATATTTGGAAATAGATGCAAAGAGGAAACACCATGACAAGAGGAATGCACAAAGGCAAAGAGAAAAATGGACAATGGAGGAAATAGAGATGGAGTTACATGAGTTGAAGGAGAAACTTCAGAAGGAATAAGAGCTGTGTAGATAGAAGAAGGAATCATAGTAGGGGGCACAACATGTACAGATAGATGAAACATTTCCTGTACAGGTAATCGACTCATCTAAACAGCTGGCATCAACCAAATAGGGTGAACAATCAGAGGACTAGGACTTTGCTCAAGAGATTGAAAAAGCACTTGAGTAGATGGATATAGACATGGAGCAACAGGAATTAGAGTAAGATATCGACCTCATGCCTCATCACCAAGAGGTTGGCCCACCAGCTTCATTGCATCCAAAAGTGGAGAAAGTCCCAAGCAACCAAGGAGACATTGAAATCCTTGGAGACATCTAGAGGGAGAGATGCACAACATCTCATTTGATGTGTCCCAACATAGAGTTGTGAAATATTGTAGAGTGTCGACTCCGGCTAATCACAGGTCTCCTATACAGTTTGAGGAACAAGTGATCATGTCTAATGTATGCAAACATCTAGCATCATTGGCTAATGATACTAGAGCATATGCCAAAGCCACTAGCTCGAGTGTTCACTTCCTGATAGCCAAGAACGATTGAATGGTTAAGGAATTATAGACGGCCAAGCAGGGAGGAGGATTTGTTACAACATCTGCCTGGGCAAAGCTAAAGAAAGAAATACCGGATGAAGTATTGTCCCTTGACATAGTCATGCTGACGTTGTATTCCAAGTTTGGTACTGTGCATAAGGCAGCTGTCCATCTCAATGGTTGGAAACAATGATGTGCTAGGAGAGCGTGTATCTTATAGAACATGCATGCTATTGTTGATTACATGCAAACATGGACAATGAGATACAAAGGAGCCCCACCAAACTTGCCTAAGATGATGAAGTCCAAAGCGATCAAGCTAAAGGCACACATTCGAAGTAAGATCCAGAACTATGGAGATCTCCCATAGCTCATCACTAGTCTACAAGCTTCCCATGCCCAGAAATTCAGGAGTATAGATGTTGTTGTGTGCGCACATGTGATCCCATATATTGGGACACTCACCCAAGCCAAGATAAAGGCATAGGTCTAAGTAGAGCTTGACTCGTACTTTGACGAGTTGATGCACATAACCACTAGCCTAGACTTGGTGATTGGTGCAGGCACCATGCACAAGTATGTTGTTGGTTCGGTCGCACTCAAGAGAATTATGTGCATGTTATCAGACAAGTTGGATAGAGGAGCTTGAGTAGTGTACCCAGATGCTATGGAGGCAAGAGTTCATGTCCAGAAATATGTCACCTTAGAGGACACGGACACCATCGTGGACTACTGATGTTGGCATCAGTTTGCTACTATTGACCACCATCAGGATGTCGAAGAGTTGGTCTTCTCATAGTTGTCTGAGTCATAATGATGTCTTACATGGCTTGCTCAAGCCTATTTTTTCTCACATGGGTACATGTGCATATTGTATGTAATGTCTTGTCAAGTGTAAGTTCAAGTGTTGATAGTAGGATGTAATAGTCATAGAGTATATGAGGAGTTATGAGGGTAGATGAACTGTCACAAAGGGGAATGTCAAGGGCCACCCCACCCTTTGCTATATATAGTCCCTCATAACTCATTGTATAGGATTTTGGTCATCTAATCTTCTGATAGGAGTATCTTAAAGAGAGCTTGGACATTATCGTAATGAGCCTTGGCTTCTCCACTGTGCAGAGCTACTATATATGTTTGGAGGTGCAGGCGGTTGTGACTATAACGTTCCGCTGTCGTAACTAGTGGTTGGACATGGATGTATTGTATGATTAGAACTTACACTTCTTAATATAACAAATCCAACACATTTCGTGCATATGTCGTATTGTATTCTAGCTATCTTGTTTACTCTAAATGATATATGTATCTCTTTTCTTATGCATGCATGTGTAGCTATTTTCTGTATATGTATGTATGAACCTTACTGAAATGTGTTGTTTGTTTAACCATGTCTTAGGATTGCTAGCTAGCTTGCCTTCCATGTTGTGGTTCATATTTTCTCATGTGTTCCCTTCTTAACTCAGTGCTATCACAAGTTTTCAAGGGGTGCACTCACCTCACCCTTCGTGTGTTAGAGCCGCTCATGCACTTTCCTCGACTTACCACATAAGTCACACCCTTGCTACCAATAAGGACATCTTAGTTGCCTTTGTGTGAAATAGTGGTCAAGGCGATACTGTACGACCCACTATTGGGACTCCTATACCAAATGATCTGAGGTCTAATTGGGACTTCTTTCGAGGGAGATCTCCTGAGATGTTGGTGGGTCCAAGACCATCAACATTCCTGGTGCTAGAAGGAGGGCTAGATGACAAGCTATGTCCTCTCATTCTATTTTAAACCTTTTCACATCTATCATGGATGTTGTTACACTCATCCCTCCACAATGTATTTCGCATGCCGAACCTCTCAACATCACGAGGGAGTTTTTTGATCTCTTGTCCGAATTCATGTATGATGGTGAAGGCGAAGTGGCCTGGCCTATGTTCTTACATGAATTCCTTGCTATTATTAATGAGGAATATGGATGTTTTGATGAATAGGCCAATCTACTACTCGCACATGCACTTCATGAATCCCCATGACGATGGTGCTGCAGACTACCGGCTGATAGCGTGCACTCACTTGAGCATTTGTGTGATCTCATTGAAGATACTTTCCATCATTTTGATCCAGAATGTCTTGACCAAAAACTGTTATAACAACGGAAGGATCCGCATGTGCCTATGAATTTTTGGCAGTTCTTTTGTGATTTGCAATTTTAAGCTCCGAAAATCTAGATGAAATTTCCTTATATTTGGGAGATATTTGAGTATTGTCTTAACAAATCAGTCCATCTCAAGAAGAATTTTGAGCCCAAGCCTCGCTCAACATACTTCGGTGATGGAGCTTCACAACCACAAAAGATACAGTCACTGTCATGAGTGACTGTTTGTTGTCCCCTCATCAAACAACTCCACCACTGTAGAGTGATGTAGGAGAACTTGCACACACATCTGTTCAACTATCACATCTTCCCAACATCACTTCAATTAATTTTCACGTAGATTTGGTTGTGAGTCCATTGAGTTTTCATATGAATTTTGTACCACAACCTCCATCTTCATACTCGGATGATCCTCTGAATGATACTGTATTTTGTTCTTCCACTCCAGACTCTACACCTGTTGTGAATAAGGATCAAGCCATTGACAGAGTTGGTGTTGCACAACCAACATGCACTATAATTCATGAAGAGTATGACTGGGAGGCTGAGCATCAACACTCGATGAAGGATGACTCCCTTCTGTCTGAGCCTCCTCCCTTTTTTCCTGACATCTTTGGTGAATCTTCCATACATGATTTTACATGTGTATCTTCATCTACGGATGCACCCATTGTTGATCCTTCGTAGGACACATCGGATGTCATTCCATCATCCGACAAAAGAGAGAATAAGCTTTTCATTGAAAATCCACTTGACTTTTCATCTGCCTTTTTTGGAAACACAGAGGGTGAATTTATTCGTTTCTCATCTACCCATCTGTTTGATTCATTAGATCATGAGGATGTCGATGAAATCATTGATTTTGTTGATTGTAGTTGTTGTAATCTATTTACTCGTGTATTCTATCACAATTGATTTTTTGAAGCCACCTATTTATGATGATCTATCTATTGATGAATTTGAAACCCACTAGATTGTCAAGGAAATTCAACCTGAGCTGATGTTGATGTTAGGCCCTCGTTGTCCTGAGGTTGGTTTCACTTCTGATCAGGAAATTGTTGAAACACCTAAGGCTCCTCATCACTCATTTGTATTCATTGAAGATCAATCAAACACACAGGTCATACTCCTCCACTTAAACTTCACAATCCTATTGCCCATGCATTGGAGGAATTTTACATAGCAAGCACACATGCACGACGCAAGCTGTCTTTGTTTCTTTCGTTTGCTTGCATGTCATAGTCAAGAGTATGCATATGCTTCATAGCTGCACGTAGTGTCGCACAACACCATGACAAGCCCACAAACTACATGTCATGCACTTGCACTCACTCATGTTCTATGGGCACATTTAAACATGGAGTGTGTTTATCTTCATTGTTATATCTTTCTTGTTTGCTGGTTCGCACAACCGAGTTGCTCACGGACCATGCCTTCACCAACATGGGTAAACCAATGTTCCAGTGGCGGCATTGGAAGTATCACTTCACATGAATAGGCCTATGTACTATTAACTTAGGAGTAAGAGTAGTGTTTGCTTTTGGTTATTTGCTTGAATGCTTGTTTTCTTACTTACTGTCATGCGGAAAGAGTTATTTTTGCTGTCAAAACTAACCTCCCTAGGAGCCTAAGACTCTCTAGTGACAAACAAGACAATTAAGAGCAATCCTTCTCTAAACATGCATTATCATATGAGAAACCAAGTGTTTCTCGATCCTACCTGAAGTCCAACACTGTTGTAGTAGTCTAGCCTCGTCGATCCAGATGAGCTCCTCCTTCACTTCGAAACCTGCATACACTAACAATCAAACGATTACATAACACCTGAATATTCTCATAAAACAAAACATATTCAACATATAGACCAAGGAGTATATGAAACAATTCATTAACAACAAATCATTGAGAAGAATGGACTTATTTGTATTAAGGAAACAAAAGAAACCATTACAACCTGAGCCTTGGTGTTGTGCAAGCTCCTCCCAGGGTCCAACAAGATCCTCCACTTTGACAAGCTCACCCACTTCCAAATGAAACAAGAAAGGATGGTAATCTCTCCTCACAAGCTTCTAGAAGGAAGTCCTAATTCCAGCAGCATCTACCCTTTGGAATGTTCAGCTTTCAACCTCCCCTCCTTTGGCCCAATGCCTATATTTATAGTGTT
>APFE030740368.1:0-22995 GCA_000404065.3 Pinus taeda | reverse complement strand
GGTTGGTTCATGGTATTAGTCCGACAGTTTTTGATTCTATGGTTTTGGTCCGTGGTATTGCATCCAAAAGTGTTGATCCCAAGTATTGGGTTCATGGTATTGTGTTATTATGGTTTTGGACCGTGGTATTGTGAAAGGCCTAAGATTATAAAAGAGGAAGGAGATCATTTGGAAAAGCATCATCTGAATTGTTATTGAATATCTGATAAAGTGCTAGATCTGGAATATTATGATTGGGTTATGGTGCAGATCTGGATCTAAATAAAGAAGGAACCTGAGCACAAGGAGAAGGATAAGTTCTATTGATGGGTCATAATCTTTAAGCTTGAATGATAGTATCTTTTGTTCCGGGTTCAGATTTGATGTGTGGTTACTATTACTGTGATTTGGATACAGCTGTCAGAGAAGTGTCTACTTGATTCAATGCTAATTGGTGAAAAGGAGATTTTTTGATGCAGAAATTCTTGATGATTGATTGATGTTCATGGATTCAGTCTAAAAATTTATGAAATGTGGTCCCTGGAAGAAAGAGAAAGTTGTAGCCTTCTGTAGGCCAGCACCTACATACTAGTATCTTGGCTAGTGCAAGAGCTAAGGGGGTTGTAGCTCCCTTCCAGGAGAAGCTGGAAAACGAGATAGGGTTGTAGCTCTCTGCAGGTTGCAGCCTGCATACTGGTAAAGGACTGCACCAGTACAATTGTAAAAATAAGTTTCTAATTAAATAGAAGATAGAGACGAATAGCAGCAGGTGGTTTTCACCCACATTGGGTTTCCACCTTATATCTTGTGTTCTTGTGTGCGATTGTCTTTTGCTCTGTTTTACTATTTCTGGTTATTGGTTATTTGATACACAGATTAACAATCAACATCTGAAAGATAAAGTAAATTATAAGTTTGCATAGTATACGCAGGTTTCCTTCTACATAGTTGCGGGTTTAATTAACTGAAGTAGCGTATATCATTTGGATTTGAGAAAGGAATATTTGACTTGATAATACTGATTCACCCCCCCTCTCAGTATTATTTCCAACAAGTAGTCCTTCCATTTTCCGATTGGTGCTTGGAGCATTAGAGCTCACAGTAGATTAGTTTTCCTTTACATGTTTTGTATTTGCTTTCCATTCCAAATTAGCATATCTAACTGTGTAATATATGCTTAATAAGATAGTCCAAGAAAGTAGTGCTCCTATTTTTCGATTGGTGCTTGGAGCATTAGATCTCACAATAGATTAGTTTTCCTTTACATGTTTTGTATTTGCTTTCCATTCCAAATTATCATATCTAACTGTGTAATCTATGCTTAACAAAATAGTCCAAGAAAGTAGTCCTCCTATTTTCTGATCGGTGCTTGGAGCATTAGAGCTCACAGTAGATTAGTTTTTCTTAGATTAATTTCCTTAAGCATGAGAAACAACCCCCCCCCCCAAAAAAAACATAAACTATAAAATAACGAAGTAAGAGAAAGGTTAACTAAGCACATATAGTGCACCATAGTTCATCAGTTTATGATACCTAGATTGATAATTTATGTAGAGCAATTTAAGAAGTTAAATTGACTAGACAGGCTCCTCCTATAAAAACTCAAGAAGAAGGATCCTCAGCTCAAACCTCCCCTAAGTCTCCTATCACCTATGTGAGAAGGCCTATAACCAGGTCTACCTCATCCAAAGGTAAAGACATCCTACAAGATACACAGCGAGACCTATAGGACGCAGAGGCAGTCCTATAGGAAGCTATGCTAAACCTACATGAAACTCAAAAATTGGATGAGGAAAGAAGTAAGCAGCTAGAAATAAAGAGAGAGACCCAAAGCTAGAGGAGCCTAGTCCTGAACCTAACCTTGACTCCTACTACAGATTTATTGAGGGGGGCAGGGTCATTCCACAAAAAATCGCCATTCCATTATTCCTTGAGCTTGAGAAGGAGAGAGATAGAACTCATAGATTGATGTAGATTACCAAGTCCAAGGGAGTGGAGGACATGGGTCATATGGAGGAGAAGCTCAAAGAGATGGGAAAAGAGCTAAGTAGCTTGAGGGACAGAGACGCCATCATGAAAAATCAGTTAGAGGCAAAAAATACATGGTTGAAAGGACAACTACAAGAAAGAGAGAATCAATTGGAATCCATGGCCAGTCTCTCTTTGGAAGCAATCCAATGTAGGATGCCAGCTATGTCCTATGCACTATACCTTAAAGAATAGTGGCTACAGTTCCAAATCAAGACCCTAGCACAAAGAGGCACTATGCCATTCCAGGATTATAAATAGTTCATTGATCTTTGTGATCAAAGCACATTGGAAGATAGGGCCAAGATGTCTGAGTTTTATTTGCATAACATGGCCTTGACAGACATGAATCTATGGGACCCTAATGCAAATCTAGGGGATTTACAGTTGATGGCTTTGGCATCATGGATGAAGAATGAGGAAGCAAGGGAATGAGGAAGCAAGGGTTGCATAAATGAAGAAGGTGTTGGCAAGAGAACAAACAGAGCCTCTTATGATCAGAGTTGAGTAGTCCAATCCAATGGCACTCATCATTACACATAATTTAATTGCAAATGATCCTCAACTTGCACCCAGGTATCTTGATGCCCAAGAGCAAGCAATTACACATTTTGAGGACATGTTTAGATTATTATGGGATGATAGCATGCAAGCTTGTCTAAGGAGATGGAATACATTACCATACAATTTGAAGATCAGAGAGTACCACTCTACTCAAAGCATGAGAGAAGTACTGACCAGGACACCATGTACAAGAAATCCATCTAAAGACTCAAAATCAATTGGATTGGACTCAAACTCAGTCCCCCACTACTCTTGGGGATGTTAGAAGGAAGGAAGGAAGAGGAAGAAACAAGACAATGGGAGGAGGTAGAAAAGAAGGTAGAATTCTATGCACAAGAAGAAGAAACCACATCAGACGCATGGGATATCAAGGAGGACACTAGAGCTATGAAAGACATGGATATTGATTGAGTTGCTTAGAGTATGAGCAACACTTTCAGTAGGGGGTGATGATGAGCCTCATCATTGGGTAATTATATGGGCCTTGATTCACCTCCAAGCTTAGTCAAATCAACTCTTCTCACAACTTATTACATGTTTTGATGATATTTTGTTTAATGAGATGAGTTAAAGTCAGATATTATGCCTAGTGGACTAATATGCATTGAATGCAGGATTGGAAGATAAAATCAAGGAATTTTGGCCAGGCTAAGGTTTGAAACTTGAAGGGGACAAGGGAGAGAGATTGTAGGAGGTAAATCCTCCTCACTTACTCCTCCCCCATTTGAATATTCCGCCATTAATCACACCAACTTGGAGTGCAAGTAGCCAAGTCATGAAGATCAAAAGGTAGTCAAGCAAGTGATAGACAAAAGTTAGTTCATCTCAATTTTGGGAGCTGAGCCTCCCTAGATTTAAGGAAGTCATTGGAGACTTCAATTGTATAAGTAGAGAGGCCTAGAGCCTCATTAGGATTTGATTTTTTGTTGTAAGAACACTATTAATTTTCGAGCTCCAGACTTGTGGAAGACATTGATGTAATTTTTTGTTTTGATAATGAAAATGAGATTTTTCTTGATCCAACACTGAGTTAGCTCAAAGGGATGAAGCTCTTGGGTTAGGGCCCAACGCTAGCAGCAAAGGCTCCTCTTCTTTTATCTGTATTCTTAGCTTAGTTTCATAGATTCATGGTTAAATTGTCTCTAGAACTATTTCATTGCAAGTACTGTGGATTTGATTAGTTGTTCATTAGTTTGTTTCCGTTTGTGATTTACTTCAGTAGAAAATTAGAAGAGATAAAAGGAGCACCCCAAAGCTATCAGTAGGTGTCTTAGCCTCACCTCTTACCTCAAGGATCATGATTTGAGGAAAAGACCCTTAAGTAGCCTTGAAAAGACAGATTTCAATTTCCTCATAATATTTAGAGTTTACAGTACTTAAAATAGCATTTGATCATTTTCGCAAGTGTAGGATTTAGTTTCCATATCTTCCATCTTCAGTCTTTCAGTATATCTCATCCATGATTCCATTTTTTTCATCAATTTTCTTCATGGATGAAGTAGATGGCTAGTTCATTAAATTTTTCTTTTCTAGCTTGTTAGAATTCTTATTATTTACATGACTTTGTGGCAATTATAAATGTTTGATGTAGAGTAGGTGCTTCTTAAATCTAAAGAGATCTCATATCAAGCAACCACCTTCCAAATTCATCCATTCATAGTCATCCCTTACTTTCACCAAGATCTTCACCAATATCATCATTTTACATAGAAATTCCTCCAAGCATGTTGAGTGAATCCAACCATCTCCTAACCTTGGTATTGAGTTCTAAGTGATCCTAGGCATTTTCTCACTCCTTTCCACCCATCCACCACCTTCCCTAATCCTTCCATCACCTCCATCAACCATCGTTTTTCTCGCAGCTGTATCCTATAAAAATACAGGGAATCCTGTAGGTTTCTAGTACATCTTGAAGATTTTCTTGTAGTGGCTTGTTTTGAGGCTGAATTGAGGGAAAACATCTAGGAAGCCACACTAGGTCACCCAAGGGTCTCCCAAACCTTCCAACCATCTCCCAAACCTCCCAACCATCCACCATAATCACTAAACCACATGTCACATCACCAAAAGAGATTAGGGTTTACACTTGACTTTTTAGAAAAAGAATAAAAAGAACAAAATATATTTATTTTAGTCCTTTACATGCACAGTAGTGATGTTTGATGTCTTGAATTTCCATGCTTTAGATAGTAGCATTTCATACATGTTGGCTTGGGATTTCTGTAAAGCATAGTTTCTCAGCAGTTAGTTAGATAAGGGTGTGTTTTTAGCATAGGATTTCAGTGATTTTCCTTAATTGCAGTAGATAGGCTTTCTCCTAGAGTAGAGCTCTCTTTCTTTCATCAAAAATCAAGATTATTTTGAATCCAGAGAAGTCAAGATTAAAAACCCTAGTGGTATCTTGCCAACTTAACAATGACAAAAGGCAGAACCATCACTTGTACTTGTGTATACAACACTGTAACCTCCAAGTTTGTACGAACCCCGGGTTGATAAAGTAAAGATGGTAACTCTAAGAGTTGCAACATTCTTGATACAACACTAGTGCTCATCACTTTTAATGACATATTTGTGGGTAGGGCTATAAAACACATCTAATGGACAAATTTCCTCAATTCTCAAAATAATTTCTGAAGTGGGGGTGGCAGGAATGAGCTCTACATCATAACTGTCTATAGTTTTCTCCACTATTATTTTTTGAGTTGATTTGTGTTGTGGAGTTTGTATCTTAGATGTTTGTTCCTCTATGTGGAGCTTCTTGTTAAAATTTTCCCATTCTTTTTCTAAATCAATAACTCGGGGTTTTGCTGACTGAGTAGAAATAGGGTGAATTTTAGCCTATTTCTTTGCCGAGGTTTGCTCAGCTGATTTCTTTGTAGTTCCAGCTGTGTCCCTTTCAGACTCTTTTTTTTTTTGCCCCCATTTTGAGGTTGTTGCTCTTACTGCTCTGACTCATGAGTAGATATCTCCTAGGTCTCTGCTTTAGAATCTTCTTTGGAGTTTTCTCTGGATTTGTCCTCCAAGCTTAGACTGGGAGTTGGCTCCCTTATTGGTTCAATATGCAACAGGTTCTACGGGACGTTTAATAACATCCTCTCTCTATATTCATGGAAAGCTTCAACATCATCTGGGGGAAAAAGTAGTGATGCCATATGCGTCACATCTGAAAATGTCTCTTTTTGTAAGGAGAGGTCATTGAAGGTATCTTCCTCATGGGTGAATGGTTTCACTTTCACCATAGTAGTGAAGTCCTTGGCAGTGCCATTTGGGTCATATTGCCTTCCTGTGAATGTAGCTAATTTTAGAGATTTCATAATCTCTGCCTCTTTTCATGCATGTCCAAAATCATGTAGTGCAAACACCCCACATTGCAACAGAAATGTAGGCCAAATGGCCTTTTTCTATTCTTTCAATCCTTTGCTCAACCCACCTTCTTCTGCCCTTTGGTAGGCTATCTCCCTGGCTATTAACTTTTCAGGGACATAGTATGGGAGGACATGCGGTGAAGCAATGTTCCTAAATAATTTGATATATGTAAATGTCTCCTCCTCGAACCATCTGGTTATAGGTAGGATATCCACTTCAGCTTCTTTGTAAAACCTAGGGGTGGTTCTATTGTAGGCTTGTTTATGGATTGGCAGCACTCCTTGACAAATATTGTAAAAATGGGGATGAAACTGAGACTCCCACAAACTCTTATGATACACATGGATAGGAATCAGGCCTTGCATAGTCCCCCTCCATCCCATGATAGGAAATTTGGAGCTAAAACAGATTGCGTCCATTACATAGGCACTCATGAAAAATGGGGGGTAAACCCTTAAAGAGGGACTCCTCTTTCTCCTATACTCCATAATTTCACCAAATTATCAGAAAACATTTGGGCCTAATTCATTATTGTTGCGTTTACAGCTGCATCTATTAATCGTAGCCATTCTGGGGAAAATTTGGTACTATCGGGCTTTCCGAACAATCTACATAGCATGGTTGCTGCAAAACTATAACGGGGAGAGATAGATTCTGTAGAATACATACGCATCTTACCCTTTTTGATATTGCTTTCATTATCTTTCCACGCCTGCATAACGTTTATTGGGTCTTCATTCTCCTTAGAAAATTTCTCGAGGAACTGTTTCCTGTAGAGCTTCTATGGCTCTGGTAATTTGTACATAACCCACAGACTGTTTGGTGAAAAAGATACCATAACCTCTCGCCTGCTATTCTTGAATTCTATATCTGAGACATCCACCACATCAATTATCCACTTAACGATATCTTTATATGGAATTATCTTCGGTCTTGCGACTATGCGGTGTAGAAACGAGCATGTTGTCTCGAAGAAGGAGGCGTCAAAGGAAACATGACCATCAGTTGTGGCCTTTGCTACCAAAGGTCTTGGTTTCCCTTCTTCTAATAAATCATACATGGCTTCCCATGTTGAGGTTCCTCCGTCTCTACTGCACGTAGTATCAGAGAATAGAGGGATCATTTTTTACTTTTCAGATGCGTCTGCCTTTCCTCTCTTTGTCATTGCTCCCAACGACTCGTGCTGTGGATTTTTCCTGAAAATGGAGCAAAACAAAAGCTACCGGATAAACATAAGTAAGAATGAATGTTACAGATAACCTTGAAAAGGTTACAAGAAAGGAGTTTTAATTAAATTGAGGTGAGAAGATACCATATCACGTCGAGTTTCTTTTCAAATGTAAATGTCATTAACCCATACTAAATGCCCACTAATGATTCCTTATCTCTAGATTTATTGCTCATTAATGTTTTTCATTGTAAGTTAGGAAAGAAACTTTTAGGGTGGCGAGCTTTAGCTGCGAGAATGCTGATCTTGTGATTGTGATGCAATATTGTAAATCACATTATCGCATTTTGTGTGTTTGCTTTCTTTAAAGTTCCTTTGGTTTCTGTAGGATGCGAAATGTGGGACATTCGTTATTGTTTTGAAAGCATAGCTTGTTCGATAGGTTTTTCTCTATAAAGCCTTTTTTATTGCGCAATGAACTTAAGTGTTATTTTATAACATAGTTTTCAATCGGGTCCAAGCTTCTATCGCATTTCGCAATATTGTAGGGTTGGTAAGGTTTCAGACCTTTCTTAAGTATTTCTAATGTGATGCGATAAGGCTAACCCTGTCATCGCAATATCACATTTCACATGGTTAAAGATATTTTGTGAGGGTGTGCCCTTTGTAAGTAGCAATATGTGATGCAAGCTTTATTTTGATAAGAAATGCCTTAGGATTTAGTTTAAATGAAAAAGCCTAATAACATTGAGGTTAAGTGCATTAATCCCTTTTGATCCTTTTTTGTGAGTTTTTCTTGTTAATAAGGCTTTTGACACACTTGGTTGTGCGGTATGCGAAAAGGTGAGTATTTACTAGCTTTCAAAAGGTTTTGTCTTTATATCTTGCTTTATTCCAAAAATTTAACAAGAAAATGCCTAAATGCCTAAATGCTAAATTTATTTTTGGAAGGATTTTTTAAGGGGTCCCCATTTATTAATAGAATATTAGCTATTATATTAACAAATGAGGGGGTTGTTCAATAGCACAACAATTGGCAATTCGCTAGAAGAACCAGTTATCTCTGAAAGTTTTTTGAAATTTCTGAAAACTTCCAAAATAAAGGTAGTTCAGAAAATAAAAATACATGAAATATAAGATAAGTAACATTACTCTGAATAATAAAAACAAAATCTACCTAACTATCATCCTTTTGATCATCCTATTCAATATGAAAATTTCTTAATCTAAATCAGTCATTACTTGGTTTTAAAGGTAAAAACAAGGGACTCTCACAAATAAGTTTTTAGATGTACTCAGTTGTCATAGGTAGAACCTCTGCTTCTAGCAGGCGTCCATAGCCTCGACAGGGTTACCTTTTAACTAACAATGATTCAGTATCCCATCTAGATAAGAATGCAATTTTTAAAGATAAGTTTAGCTTCATATACTTAATGTTATTTTCATTCTTTTCTAAACAATTATCTTTTCTTTAAAATTTTCATTTTACTCCTTAAAGGTTATTGTCTTGGTTTTGTGACCAAAATTGACGATACCACTCACTAATTGTAACTTAACTGAACAAGCTGACTCTTCAAGATACCCCTTGTCATTTTATTGATACAATCTCAAGTCATTACCCTGTTTAGATATGCAGTATTGGTAATTTTAGCTAGTTATTTCCCTATAATCATGGTAAGTCAGCTCTTGATGAGACCTCTTATCCTTTAAGTTTAAGCATATTTTAGAATTACATTCTAAAAAATGAAAGCTTACTATAAGGGGAGAATCATTGACTCCTTAAGTGTTTCTGGATGACAATAATAGAGCTAAAGATGCTTTTCTGTAGAAAACTTTGCTTTGTTACAAATACTTTTCTTGACTGATGGTAGAGCAAAGGTTTCTTTACAAAGTTGAGGTTTAGCAAAGGACAAATAATTTCAGTAGAGGACAAGCAATTTTAGAGTAATAAAACTTAACCCATGTTTCAAATTTAAAAATCATCTTCTTAACAATCTCTACTTATGCAAGCAAAAAGTCAAAATATAAAAGAGACTATTATTTGTAAGGCCAAAATTAAATGCCACTCAACTTTTATTTTCCTAAAAAATAAAAGCAATAGTATACAAGGAATAGAAGAGGTTATCTTCTATGACAAATATTTCTTCAGGATCTGCCCATTAATAGGTATAGACTCTCTCTTACCTGATAAATCTTGCAATAAAATGGTTGATGGGCCTATTTGTTCCACAATCTGAAATGGGACAAGCCACATTCTTTGAAACCTGGTATGCTTACCTTTTTCCTCGTGTGATTTATCCCATTTCAATACCAGGTCTTCGAGTTGAAAGGATTTTGAGCTTACAAAATTTGCATCAAATGAAGGTTTGACTAACTGTTGATGATGTGCATGTGTAATTTTGGCATTTTCCCTTTCTTCTTCGAGCTTAAGGATTTTTTATTGTCTTGCTTGCATAAAAGAGGAAGGGGTTTATTCAATAAGTTGAACTAGGGCTAGAGAGGGAATAACTACATTTGTAGGGAGGACAAATTCTTTCCCATAGACCAAATTAAAAGTAGAGGTGTCTATCGAGGACTTTTGTTTTATTCGACCTGCCCATAGAGCAAATATTAAAGATTTATGCAAGTTTTTCTAACCTTGATCAACGGTTCGTTTGATCATTCTTATGAGATTTTTGTTTGTAGATTCGGCCAAGCCATTTCCTTGAGGATAATAGTTAGCAGAGTATTGAAGTTTAAAACCTCTTTTAAGAGAAAATTTTATCATAGCACTTCTTGAAAAATAAGATGCATTATAAAAAATAAGGGCAGATGGCAGACCAAATCTATTAGTAATAAATTGATCGATGAATTCAATGATGTCTTCTACATGGTGTACCATTGTTATGAAAGGTATGTATTGCATCTAATTATTTAGAACCAAATCAATTTTTATGGTATAAAGGGCTTTGTTCTCGTAAACCATTTTTCACATGGTCAATTTTCACGGAGGAAATGATAGCACACTATGAGGATACCAAGATAAACACGTCCTTTAGAAAATTGATAAATCTCAAACAAAAGGGTTCAATGGTAGAGCACATTGAAGAGTGGTAATTCTTGCCAATTCTTTACAAGATATGGTCGGATTCATTTCTTCTTTCTTTGGGGTTGGTTCCTAGTGTATATCCTCTTCTTTTGAGGTTTCTTGATCCTTTTTTTCCTCCTCTTCATAATCTATGTAAAATAATTTCTTCTCAGCACAATTATGACCTTTAGTGTATTTTCTATCATAATTGTAACAAAGCCCTTTTTCTCTTTTTTCTTCCAATTGTTGTGGTGTAAACCTTGTAGGTTGTGGAAGGCTAGGAGAAAAAACACTTCCATAATTATAGTCATGAGTGATGGGATTCCTTGTTTCCATAATTTCACTTTCAATTTTTCTTGCCCACCTGGATGTTTTCTCCAATGAATCAGGTTCCCAAAGACAAACCTCGTGTTCAATGTTATCCTTTAAAGTACCTATGAAGACATCAATCCTTTGCTTCTCTCGAATATCATTACCCTCATATTCAATTTTTGAAAGCCCTCAATTTTTCTCTACCATTGAACACTTTTGTTTGAGATTTATCAATTAGCTAAAGAAGGTGTTTCTCTTTGTATCCTCATAATGTGTTATCATTTCCTCCATGAAAATTGACCACATAACAAGTGGTTTATGAGAACAAAGCCCTTTATACCATAAAAATTGATCCAGTTCTGAATATGAAGATGCAATACGTACCTTTTGTAACAGTTTCACCTCATGTAGATGAAAATATTGCTCCATCTGTAGTATCCAATTTACTAGATCCTTGCCATCAAACTTCCTCATATCACCTTTTCTTGATTTTAGGAGCTCGATCTTGAAACAACTATAACTCTGTAATTTTGGATCTTCCAGTTCTAAAATTGCGACTTGCGGTATCGCTCTGTGTCCTCTTTCCAATTCTACTGGTCTAATCAAAATTGGATTCTCCAAGAAAGAGTTATGCACAATCTCCCATGATGACCTGATTATATACCTTTTCCAAAGAGCGAACTTATATGAAGTGCCACGTGTCACTGTTTTGACCTTCGAATATGAAAAATATACACAAAAAACTACAGTCTGTCTTCTTTCTATAACTTCTTATGAAATTTCAATACGATGCTCAGAGAGACAGTTATGACGATTTTCCCCAGGTCACTGGTTTGGGATGTAATTCAAGAGCCTGCAGAAACCCTAAATGTCTTGGATTGTATCTCCGAAAATGTATTTAGGCTTGAGATTCCCCATGATTTCGGATCAAATGGGTTTTATTTCATAGTCTGAACCTTCATAGAAAACAAATTATAGAAAATGTTCCACGATGACCTGTTTGACATGAAATTCTAGAGCTTCCAAAAACCCTAACTTCCTCAAATCATATCTCCATAAATATAGCGAGACAAGATCTAAAATTTGTACCCGAGGTTCAGACTGATTTTTTCTCAAATGGGTTTTTTCTTTAGCTTCTAAAACTATGTAGCAAAAACGTTATAGCAACAATTCCATGATGACTTGTTTCGAGTAGTGAAACCCTAGAATCCAAAGCTCTGATACCAAATGTTATGAAACTAGCTCACAAAAAGATAGAAAAGATAGATCAACACCTTAGAAATAAGCCTCTTTGAGGGGGAAACCTCCTTTACATTACACAAATGAATAATTATTGGATGATACAAATCACAAGACCTCCTTTCTATATATAGGAGTCTAAGGGGTCATAATATAATCAGAGCCAACATAAGAATAATAATGTAAGGGCACAATAATAACAATAGTGGGCTTCTATGGGGCACAATGATAACAACATGGGGACTACATGGGTACAAAAATATAATAAGGGGGTTGTACTAATAACAATAAGGGGTTACACTAGTATTATCAGGGCCTAACAGATTTTATGTGGAGTTGTGTCCTCTCCAAAATGCCCACCAACTGGTCCATCACGGAGTTCCTGCAAAACGTTTTTTGCCTCAGATTTTTCAAGACATCTAAGCAAAACATAATCATAATTTATTCTAAGCAACACATTATTAACGATTTGGTATTGTCTAGCTTTTAGTCTCAAAGCCCTTTTTATTTTGTAACTTTGTTGCATAGGGGAATACCCATTTCTCAAATAAAAGATGATATTAACATATCTAGATTTAGTGTCATTAAGGCTTACCTTGTATACTTGTATATCATCTCCTGAATCTTGTAGTGCTGGTAAGTTGGATGCTCTTGTTAACATTCTGCAAAAACCTCGACCTTTTACAATTTTAGCTGGTCTGATTTCAATGTCATATTCTTGCAGTGTTGTTACCCAATTTTCCCTTTTCTACCCTACATCCCTTTGTATCAACAGATTTCTCACTGCTGAGAATGGGACTACTACCTTGGTATGGGTTTTGAGGAGAAAGGGTCTAAAATGATTTATTGATTTGAAAACAAAAAAATCATGTTTTTCAACATTTGAATAGTTAAATTCAGCCCCTTGTAAATTGGATCTAAAGAAAGAAATTGGTGTTTCAGATTTGTCATCATTGACCTGTGTCAATATAGCTACATATGATTTCTCGGAAGCAAAAGTATATAAAATGAAATGTTTAGAAAAATTTGGAGTTTCTAAAGAGGGAGAATTTATGATTGCTTGTTTAATCAGATTAAAGGCTTCATGCTCTATATGTCCCCACTTAAAAAGAGATTTTTCCTTAATCCTAGACTGAAGAGGTAAAATAATTCATGAAAAGTCAGGGACAAATATTTTGACAAAATTTATCTGACCTAGGAAAGATTGCATAGATTTTTCGTTATGAGGTAAAGGAATTTCATAAATTTCTCTTACTCTATTAGGGTCAATGTGAATCCCTTCTTTGGATACACTAAATCCAAGGAGTTTTCCTTCACTTAATGCAAAGAAATATTTCTTGGGATTAAGAGAAATTCCATACCTTTGACAACACTCAAAGATTTTTTTTAAATCTTTCAAATGATTACTGTGCCTTTTAGAGTATACAGTTATATCATCTAAATTGATTACTATTGATTTGTTTATCAAGCCTTTGAAAGCTATGTCCATGGCTCTTTGAAACGTTACACCAGCATTGATTAATCCAAATGGCATCTTTTGATAGGCATAGGTGCCCCATTTGGTTCTAAATGTAGTCTTTAGCTAATCATCTGGATGTACTAGAATCTGATTATAATCTAAAAATACATCCAAGAAAGACATTAGTTCTGAGCCTGCACCGGATTGCAATATTTGTTCCATAGGAGTCAACGAAAAGTATCCTTTTGACAAGCTTTGTTGAGATTGTGAAAGTCTATACATATTTGAATATCACCATTCTTTTTTATGACTAGGACAAGGTTGGAGACCCACCTTGAATGTTTGACAAGGAAAATAATCTTGGCTTTAAGAAGTTTATTCAATTCAGATTTGATCTGATTTTCCAAATTGGGATGGACCTTTCTCATCTTCTGCTGCATGGGCTTTTCATCAGATATCATGGGGATGGTATGTTGAACTATAGAAGTGTCATATGTTTTAAGATCTTCATAGTTCCAAGCAAAGACATTCTTATATTTCTTCAAAAAATGAATTAAGGCTAATTTTTCATCTGACGTAAGACCAAGACCTATATTGATATTTTGAGGTTTAAGGTCAGTTCCAAGATTAACTAACTCATACCTCAAAGTTGAACTTTGAAGTTTTGAGTTGATGGGTTTCTTGAATCTGTCCTTAAGGTCATATAAGTCCTCCAACTTAACCACAGACTTAGGTATGGCATTCATAGTTGCTTCTTGCTTAAGTTGGCTATCATGCTGATCTTCATCAATTATCTAATCATCATAAGAGCCTTCAAATGTCAAAAAGCTTATGATATCTGGATTATTATTAAGGACTCGCTAATTCGTGATATTATCAGGAATGGAAGGCCTAAAAATAAATTCAATAGAAAAGTGATCAGGACTATAATCTCCTAGAAGAATGAGCTTGGATGCCACATTAGCCAAAAGATCGACACTTGCATTTTGGAGTCTTGGGATAGGGGAAATATTAAATGTTGTAAAGTGAGAAGTAAGGTCTTGGACTAATGATTGATAATGTTTCAAATGTCCAGACAAACATTGTATAGTATTTCTTACCTGTTTTATCACAATTTTTGAATCTCCAAACACTTGAAGGTGTTTGATATTAAGGTCAATGGCTTTATATAAGCCTTGAACTAATTCATCATATTCAACAGTGTTGTTTGTACAATCAAATTCAAGTCTACATGCTAACATAGTTTTTCCCCTTTTGGGCTAACTAATATGCATCATGCTCCTGCTCCATCGTTGGATTTAGATCTGTCAAAAAATAATTTCCAAAATAAAGAGTTAACTACAGGTTTATCTACAAAATTTATACACTTAAAAGTATCTGTTTGAGAAAAAATTTTGACTTGTGATACAACAAAATTTTCCAAGAAAGGTGAAGTATTTGCTTTAAAATTTCCTAGAAGTGATTCAACTCAGTAGTTTCCGATGATATTGCTATTATACGCGATTGGTTCATTCTCTCTTTCTAGTTCTGTAACAATATACTTTTGATGTTTTTCGCAGTAAACCCTTATTTGATTTGCCTTGCCATTATAGGGAAGCCACATGTGGGACCAGTTAGTTGCAAAATAGCCATGGATCTTTTCTGACCAGTCTCTGCTAAGGTTTAAGTCATAGAACTCAGGAATATCAACCACAAGAATGTCAATGACTTCACACACTTTAGGGTTTGAGGAGAGTCTAATAATGACTGGACTAAGCTCTCCTATAACTTGGACTTGGGATTGGTCTAACTGTACAATGCACACAACAAATTTTTGGGGTTGAACATTCCATCTCGAACAAACCGTTCGAGGTAAAATATTAGATGAGGCTCTAGAGTCAACTAAATAGTTGTGTAGATTTTTATTGAAAATTTCAAAAGTCAAAATAAATGGAGGAGTATGGGATTTAGATCTTCCTCCGATTAGAGAAATATTGGTAGGATCGATTCTGTCTAGTGAGATATTAGGGGGGCTTCCCATTTCTTAGGCAGCTTGCGAGATTACATGATCCGAATTGGATCCTCAAACAGCTCCATGATTATTAAGAATGGATGACAGACTTCAAGAAATATTCTATCTATCAGAAATAACCTCTGAATAATGGTAATTTTCATCTAGTATGGAGCAATGAGGACCTTCAATCAAAGCGCGTCGATAGTTGGTCCATGGGGACTATGCATGGCACAAAAATGGCAGTTGGGAAGATCAAACCTAGAAACAGAGGCTATTTCTGATACTCAATTCGTGCAAAAGTGATTTCTGGGCAAAACCCCACGAGAAGGAAGAGTCTCGAACACTCTGTCACAAGGGAAACCAGAAAACCATGGGAAAGTGCTAAAACCGACAGGTGGGTCCCGCGCTCAAAAACTGGTGGAATATCAGAGGTATTTCAGGCGGTAAGTGGGTTTGGCTGAAGACTCAGCCATTCCATACACCGAGTGACGTGTGTCTGGTGGGGAGAGAGAAAAACCGCTTACATCGCAGACTAATGGTCGAGCAACTCAACCACGCGATATAAGTGAAGATCGTAGGATCTAGGGGCTCCAGATCGAACAACGGAGGTTCAACCCGATGGATGACCAAACCCGAGGGAGAAATAAGCTACTGCGCATAAATATTTAAGTTTGATTTGACCCATGAGTCAATAAAAGGATCCATTTTGTAGGCATCTAGGAAATAACGAAAAAAAACGACCGTTCAGGAAGAACTGACACTCAATTTGCAAGAAGATAGGTGGCCACCTCTCTGTGAAGTGGTATGCAGCAATGATGATGCAGGGCAGGGAAGTCCCGGCGGAGAGAGGCAGGCGATCTAGAGAGCCACGAAGTTGAAACAAATAGTTGGGGAATGAACTGGCTTTAAAGCCACGAGATGACAAAGGTAAGAGAGAGAGACAGTGAGGCAGAGAAGTAGTGAAGAAGCCGAAGGCCGAGAGACACAGAAAGAAAGGAAAAATTGCAGAGAACAAAGAAGCCAAGATGACCATCAGAGTAAGGGTAGCATCAAGCAGACAGAGACCAATTGAGGTCGAAATTCAATAAGGGGACTCTGTGAACTGCAAGGACTTGGGATTTCCAAGTGCCATCCTACTGATCATCCTCTGTCAAGTAAGACTTAGATTGATCTCCTTATTATACGACTCTGCTTTAAAAACATAATAAAAAGGCCACCACTGAAAGCTGGACTAGGAGACGTAGCCTAAGAGGATTGGGTGAACTCCTTATTAAATTTTGTTTTGATTCTAGTTTGCTTACTATGATCTCTTACTATTTCAAGTGTGTTTATTTTGCAATCTTATCGATCCGTTGCCTGAGATAACATAGGCACACACACTAGCACATGAGTCTGTAATACCTTCATTAATTTCTTGAGGTCACCTAGGGGTGATTTCAAATCAAGTGGTATCAGAGCTATAGGTTGTTAAGGTTAGACAAGCTTGTGCTGGATTTAGCTGTTGAATGTTAACTAGATCAAAGCTCAAATTAGGAGAAGTAGAGTTGGTCGAAACTAATCCTGAAATTGGAAGAGTCTATCCTCAGAAGACAATGTTGAAGGAAGGTTCTATGGGGCTAGACCCTCAATTTATAGATAGTTTCCTGGCCATAAGGTCCATGGTAGAGGAAATGTATAAGGACTTTAGAAAACATAAAGATGAAGATTCATCAGGCTCCAAACAAGATAAAGGAGAAGAAGAGTCTCTCCTCCATGACCACTCAAAAGGAAAAGGGAAAGAAGAAAAATTTCTCACATCTCCTAATAGCCCTGAACATAAAAAGAAGACATATTTGATTAAACTAGATGTTAAATTTTATTTACCAATATATGATGGAGAGTTGAATGTAGAAACGTTGGAAAATTGGATTAGACAAATTGATGTTTATTGCAGAGTTCAGAGTATCGATTCAGACAAGAGAAAGATTCAGTTGGCCAGCCTACGCCTTGGAGGCACTGCCTTGGTTTGGTGGGAGGGCAAGACCCAAGCTGACATGAAGAGACATGGTAAGACTCTTTCTGTCTGGAGTGAATTTGTTTCTGCAATCAAAAAGCAGTTCTATCCACTAGCCTACATGCAACAAGCCATGATGAGCTGGAAAACTCTTCGACAATTGAAAGGGAAAAGTGTACAAGGTTACACCCAAGAATTTAGGAAGAGAGCTTTGATTCTAGGAATATCATTAGACTCACTTGAGACTCTGTTAAAGTACATCGGTGGTCTACACAGTTACATGAGGCACACTATCCTCATGTTTAATCCCAATAGTATAGATGAGGTATCTATTCAAGCTACGCATCTAGAAGCTAGAGGAAAGAATGGAAACCTAGAAGTTGGGGGATCATCCAAACCCACTGCAAGCAAGAATAAGGAGAAAAGAAAATAGAAATGGAAAGCAAGGAAGGCCAACACTGCACAAAAAAGCAAGTCTTCATGCACTCATTGTAAGAAGGATGGGCATGATGATGAGCACTATTGTATTCTGCATCCAAAGCTAAGACCTAAGAAGTTCGAGGGCAACAAGAAGAAGATTGTTGCAGCTATTTAGAAAGATTTGGAGTCGAACTCAAGAGATGAAACAACCATTGCAGCCACAGGTATAAAAGGTAAGAATTCTGAAGCATCTACTAGTAATTATGCACAATCTACTATTTATGAAGAAAATGAGAGAAAAAGGCATGAGCTTTTCCATATTTGAGTTATTCCCAAACATAAAATATTGATACTTTTTTTGATAGTGGCTCACAAGTACATTTAATTTCTGAAGCAATTGTAAAGAAGTTGGGATTACTGACTACAACTCAGTAGAAACCATACCCATTAGGATGGTTAAGTGATAAAGCACAACTACAAGTGACTAGACAATGCAAACTCAAGTTTTCTTTTGGGTTAGCATTTGTAGATGAGGTTGAGTTAGACAAAATTCCTTTGGATATATGTGGAATTGTTTTAGGAAGTCCTTACTTGTATGACATAAAAAATATTTTCTATAGAACTGAGAACAAGTATCTACTCATTAAAGATGGAATCAAATACTTTGTAAGAGCTCATAAGCTCAAGAATAATTATACTCTCATAAACTCAGGGCAGATGAAACGAATTATAAATTCATGCAAACAATTTTTACTGATGATTGTAAAGGAAAAGAAACTTGGTAAAACCAATGTATTTGAGGGCTGTGATGCTAAACAACAAACTGATTTAGAAAAAGTTGTTTCAAAGTATGATATCTTGTTTCAAGAACCTAAAGGTCTACCACCCAAAAAGGAAATAGTGCATGATATTAATTTGCAGCAAGATGCTCCATTGCCTAACATTGAAATGTACAGGTTGTCCGCTTTAGAGAATGCAGAAATCAAGAAGCAGGTGCAGGAGTTACTTGAGAAGGGGTTCATGAGACCTATCACATCACCATGTGGATCTCCAATCGTTTTAGTGAGAAAGAAATATGGCTCGTGGAGAATGTGCATTGATTACCGAGCACTGAATAAGATAACAATAAAAAATCATTATCCCCTTCCTTGCATAGATGATCTATTAAATAAATTGAAAGATGTTGTTTATTTTTCCAAGTTAGACTTCCATAGTGGATATCATCAGGTTAGAGTTTCAGAACAAGATGCATGGAAGACGGCATTCGAAACAAAGCAGGGATTATATGAGTGGCTAGTTATTCCTTTTGTCTTAACTAATGCTCCTGCTACTTTCATGAGAATAATGAATGATGTACTCAGACCTTTTCTCGATGATTTTTTTATTGTATATCTGGATGACATTATGATATTTAGAAAAACATGGGAAGAACATTTAAAGCATGTTAAGAAGACACTAGATGTTTTGAAAAGAGAAAAAATTTATGTTAAACTCTCAAAATGTGAATTTGGCAAAACATCTTTGAATTATTTTGGACATATAGTAGGGAGTGGTGAATTGAAGATAGATCCCTCTAAGGTGGTAGTCATTGTAAACTAGCCTAAACCCAAATCTGCTACAGAATTTAGGTGCTTCTTAGGAGCACCACAATATTGGAGAAAGTTCATTTTCTAACTTTTCCTTAATTGCAGTTCCCTTACATGCTTTAACAAGATTGAACAAGGTGTTTCAGTGGGGAGGCAAACAACAGAAAGCCTTCAACACCTTGAAAGAAAAAATTAGTACAACACCAGTACTAGCATTGCCAAACCTTCAAAGAATATTTGAGATCCAAATAGATGCCAGTGACTATGCCATGGGAGCAGTGTTGATACAGCACAGTAAACCCATATGTTATCATTCTGAGACATTTAATTCTATAGTAGTTAACTATCCCACATACGATAAATAATTGTATGCATTAGTACAGAGTGTGAAAAAGTGGAAACATTACTTAATGGGTAAAGAAACAGTTATACATACTGATCATCAACCACTTCAATATCTACACTCCCAAACTAGTTTGCAAGCAATCAAGACACTATAGATGGATGGGTTTCCTACAACAGTTTCATTTAGTCGTTCATATATAAAGGGCAAATAATAAATTTTGGCATATATGTTATCTAGACCATTTAAATGCATTTACTATACTTAGCATAATTCTGTGTTACATGAAGGCTACATTGAACAATATGCTCAGATATAGACTTTAAAGATGTATATGCAACTTAGTCAAGCCAAACGAGTAGAAGAATTGGATTATCATATTAAGGCCGACTCCTATATCATTGTGGGGAGCTATGCATTCCACAACTGAAAGAGTAAAGATAATTCGAGAAGCACACACTTCTCTAATAGCAGGTCACTTTGGAGTAAGTAAAACAGTTGCACAACAGCGAAGATTTTGTTATTGGCCAAAAATGAATGAGATAGTTTTCAGATATGTAAGAGGGTGTACTATGTGTGCTAAAAGAAAGCCCAACAATAGAAAACTAGGCTTGTACACTCCATTACTAGTTCCTTCTCATCCTTGGGAAAGTGTTTCCATGGACTTTGTTGGAGGACTGCCTAAATCTAGGAAAGGTTATGATTATCTATATGTTGTTGTGCATAGGTTCAACAAAATGTGTATTTTGATACCTTGTAATAAACAAATTACAGCTAAACAAACTGCAAAACTGTTCTTTCAACATGTATGGGTTCATTTTGGATTACCCACTTCCATTATATCTGATCAAGACACCAAATTTGTGGGAAAGTTTTGGTCAAGTCTGTGGGAACTGATGGACACAAAACAAAAGAAAAGCACAGCTTTCCATCCACAAACCGATGGCCAGACAGAAGAAGTCAATAGGACAGTGATCCAGTTGCTCAGGGGATATTGTAGCAAGCATTCTAAGCTTTGGGATGAACATTTCTGTTATGTGCAACATGCTTACAACTAAGCCAAACATTCTTCCACACAGAGATCTCCTTTTGAGACCTGTTTTGGTTTCACACCAAGGTCTCCCTTGGATTTTGTATTTGGTAAGAACACAACAGTTGAGGGACACAACGATGTGGACAAGGAAACTAGGTTCATTGAACAAATCCAAGAGATCCATCAGGCAGTACAGGAATAGCTAGAAAAGAGCTAGGCCAAATACAAGGCAAGGCATGACAAGCATCAGATGGAGCATAGTTTCCAAGTTGGTGATCAAGTCTAGCTATATATCAGCAAGGACAGGATGCAAGGTGAAGGTAAAAAGCTGAAACCAATAAGGTATGGACCTTTTAGGATCCTTGAGAAAATTGGTGAGAATGATTTTTGCCTTGATTTTCCAGATTATATACACATCTACTCAGTCGTCAATGCAGAAAACTTGAGACTATTTGAACCTTCGTTAATTGAAGATCCTGAAGAATAGAGTCAATTGCCTTCTATTGATGACCTGCTACCTGAATATCTTAATGAATTGCAGGAAGACATAGTTCTAGAGAGGAAGGTGAGAACAACGTGCAAGGGAGATGTTGAGTACCTCAGAATTGGGCTCAGGGGTTCAAAGCCAAGCAATGAAAAATGGATAGAGATTGGACAGGTGAGAAAGTTGTATCCTCACTTAGTCGATGCTTGAAAACCAACTTTTGGTGGTTCAAAATCTTTTTCAGTGGGAAGGCCGTGATCCGAATTGGATCCTCAAATATTTCCATGATTATTAAGAATGGGTGATAGACTTCAAGAAATCTTCTAGCTATTAGAAATAACCTCTGAATAGTGGTAATTTGTAGCCAGCACAGAGCAACGAGGACCTTCGGTCAAAGCGTACTGATTGTTGGCCCATGGGGACCGTGCATGGCACAAAAATGGCAGTTGGGAAGCTCAAACCCAGAAACAGAGACGTATCGTTGGGCAAAACCCCTCGAGAAGGAAGAGCCCCGAGCACTCGGTCACAAGGGAAACCAGAAAATCATGGGAAAGCACTAAAATCAACAAGTGGGTCCTCCTCCCAAAAACCAGCAGAATATCAAAGGCATTTTGGGCTATAAGTGGGTTTGGCCAAATACCCAGCAATTCCATACACCAAGTGATGCGTCTGTCGGGGAGAGAGAAAAACCACTTACATCGTGGACTAATGGTCAAGCAACTCAACCACATGATATAAGCGAAGATCGTAGAATCTGGGGACTCCAGATTGAACGATGGAGGTTCAACCCGATGGATGACCGGACCCGAGGGAGAAATAAGCTATGGCGCATAAATATTTGAAGTTCGATTTGACTAATGAGTTGACAGAAGGATCCATTTCATAGGCATCTGGGAAATAACGGAAAAAAACGACCATTCAGGAAGAACCAACACTCAGTTCGCAAGAAGATAGGTGGCCACCTCTCTACGAAGCGTTATGCAGGAATGATGATGTAGGGCAGAGAAGTCCCAACAGACAAAGGCAGGCGATCCAGAGAGCCGGGAATCCAAAATGAATAGTTGAGGAATGAACTGGCTTTAAAGCCACAAGCTGACAGAGACAAGAGAGAGAGACAGTGAGGCAGAGAAGTAGTGAAGAAGCCGAAGGCCGAGAGACACAGAAAGAAAGGCAAAATTGTAGATAACAGAGAAGTCGAGCTTACCATCAGAGTAAGGGCAGCATCGAGCAGATAGAGACCAATTGAGTGTTGACAATAATACTGAGAGGGGGGGTGAATCAGTATTATCTAATTCTTTTACCAAAACTTTCTTATTTATTCTTTGAATTATTTTTGCATACCAATACCATAAATAATGAGCATGAACAAGAAAATCAGACAGTCACATCAAAGAACACCAGATATAAGGTGGAAACCCAATGTGGGTGAAAACCACCTACTGCAATATGTCTCTATCTTTCTTCAAATTAGAAACTCCTTTTACAATGGTCTTGTACTGGTGCAGTCCTTTACCAGTACGCAGGCTGCAACCTGCTGAGAGCTACAACTCTCTCTCGTTTTCCAGTCTCTCCTGAAAGGGAGCTACAAACCCCTACTTCTTTTCAAGGACCACTTTTCATAAATTTTCAAACTGGATCCATATACATCAAATGATCATCAAGTACATGTAAATTATACAGTCAGCTGTAATAACCAGATCAACAATAACAGAACAGAACCCAGAACACCTTTCCAACAGAAAAAATTCAATCAGAAGATCTTAACACAGATACGCGGTTTTTCTTTTACATGCCTGCGTTGCTACGCCGTTCACCTTCTGCTTCTCTGCGTATACCCGTAGATCTCCTTCTTCTGGACTGCGTGGCCACGCACTGCTCCTTTTACTGACCTGCGTATAGTACGCACCCAAAAACAATATCGCGCCGCGTACTTCTCAGAAAGTACGCACCCAGAAGAATAA
>APFE030740360.1:0-11956 GCA_000404065.3 Pinus taeda | reverse complement strand
TATTCTTGTATGAATGGCTTGTGGAGTGTTCTCCTTCCTTAAGGAGTGATTGTATGGTGTTGCCCTACCTTAAGGGTTTGATCAATAAAGAATCATTTCATATTATATCTAGGTTTATTTGCATTATCTTATATTTTCTTATCAGATCTATAATATTCTTGGGTTAGATCTATAATATTCTTGGGTTTAATAAGCAACATTTCTTTGTATTTTGGCCTCTCTTCCTACTAAATGTGTCTTGTGAGTATTGGAACACTCGAATAGACAGAGGAAGCCATGGATTGGGAAGCCGAAGTGTCAAATGAGCATAGATGGTCGAGTGAGCACAAAGGAAGCTAAAGCGACTGGACGAGGGAAGCCAGAAGTTCAAGCGAGTGAAGGAGGAAGCTGAAGCTCAAGCAAGCAAAGGAGGAAGCTAAAGGTCAAGCATATTAGGCATATAAAAAAGAGAATAAGGAAAGTGTAATGTTGTTGGCGAACTGTAAGAAATAAAGGAAGCCGAAGTTCTGACAAAAGTGGAAGGAACAAGAGGAAAGACCATCGATATGTGGACCAATGCAAACACCATCGATTGGTGGCAACCATTATTTATTTACCTTCATAGATGACTACATAAGGAAGATATGGGTATATCTCCTAAGACAGAAAAGTGAAGCGTTTGAGCACTTCCATCAATACAAATCTCTTTTTGACAAGCAATGTGGACACTACATCAATGTCTTGAGGACTGATAGAGGTGGCGAATACATCTCAAATGATTTCCTTCGTTTTTATAAGGAGCATGGAATTCACAACAAATTTACAACAAGGTATACACCTGATCAAAATGGTGTAGTGAAAAGGAAGAATATGACCATTATGGAAATGGAAAGGAGTATGTTAAAGGCAAAGAATTTGCCAAATGATTATTGGGTTGAAGTTGTCACTTGTGCAGCGTATATCATGAATAGATGTCCAACCAAAAGTGTTCAGAACATGGTTCCTAAAGAGGCATGGAGTGGCAGAAAGCATAGTGTCACTCACATGAGAGTTCTTGGATGTGTGGCATATGCTTATGTCCCCGATGAGTTGAGGAAGAAGTTGGAAAGTAAGGGGGAGAAATTCATATTTGTTGGATACAGTGATGAATCCAAGCCATACAAGCTTTACAATCCATCAACTAAGAAGTTCATAATCAGCAGAGATGTGCAGTTCATAGAAGAGGAAGCATGGGATGGAAGTTTAGAGAAGACAGTCAATGTCAAAGCATCTATACCACAGGAGGACAAATAGGAATTGACAACAGCAAGTAATTCCTCAAAAGTGACTCTCTCTACTCCTATTCACTCGCAATAAAGCAGGCAACAAGCAACACCATTAATAAATAATAGGACATCGTCACATAAAGCAAGTTCTTCTCCAAGCACACTGCAAAGAGCAACACCAAGTGACATGTCAAGCCCATCTTTAGCAAGCACAAGAAGACCAAAATTCAGAAATTTAAATGAGATTTATGAGCAACATGAAGTTGATAGCAACGTTGGTCTGAATTCATTATTTGCTTTTTTTTGTCATGTAGATGACCCAATCCACTTTGAAGATGTAGTCAAAGAGGAAAAATGGGTTGCGGCAATGGAGGAAGAAATAGGAGCAATAGAAAAGAATGACACTTGGGAGTTAGTGAACCTCACACAAGAAAATGAAGTCATTGGAGTGAAGTGGGTCTATAAGACCAAGAGCAATCTTGAGGGGAAGATTGAAAGGCATAAAGTGAGGCTAGTTTTCAAAGGATACAAGCAGCAGCATGGAAGATATTATGTGGAAACGTTTGTCCCAGTCGCAAGGATGGAGACAGTGCATACAATTCTGGCGATTGTCATGCAACATAAATGGAAAGTGTATCAAATGGATGTAAAATCAACATTCTTGAATGGAGTGTTTAAAGAGGAAGTGTATGTTGCGCAACCACCTGGTTATGAGGTAGAAGGCTAAGAAGACAAAGTGTAACTGTTGAGTAAATATCTTTATGGGCTAAAGCAAGCACTGCATGCATGGTACCACAGGATAGATGCCTACTTGTTGGACAATGGTTTCGACAAATGTGACAGTGAGCCTACTCTCTACATCAAAGAGAGCAATGGTAAGATTATTATTGTCATCTTATATGTAGATGATTTGATTTTTATAGGCAGTGATGACTTCCTCATCGCTAATTTCAAACAAGTCATGAAGAATGAATTTGAAATGATTAACTTGGGGTTGTTAAGGTATTTTTTGGGCATATAAGTGAAGAAAATAGAAAATGGCATTTTTATTTCTCAATAATAATATGTAGCAGACATTTTGGAGAGGCTTAATATGCATAATATCAAGCCCGCACCAACTCCAACTATCTTGAGGTTGAAGTTGAGAAAACAAGATTGCAGCAACAATGTCAATTCGACATTATACAAAATCATGATAGGAAGTTTGATGTTTTTTACTGCCACTAGGTTGGATATAATGTATGTAGTGAGTTTGGTGTCGAGGTTCATGGAGACATCCAAGGAGACACATTGGCAAGAAGCCAAAATAATTCTAAGGTATGTCAATGGGACAAAATAGTATGGTTTTTTGTATGCCACAATGGATGATTTCAAGATGGTTGGTTACACTGGCAATGATTGGGCAGGAAGTGTTGATGATAGAAAGAGAACGTCAGGATATGTTTTTCATTTGGGTTCTAGAGCCATTTCATGGGATTCCAAGAAGCAGTTGATAGTTTCATTGTCAACAACATAAGCTGAATATGTCTTCACAATAGAAGCAGCTTGTCAGGTAGTTTGGATGAGAAGGATGTTGAGGGATCTTCGCCACGACCAAAAGTGAACGACAATGATTTTTTTTGACAACACTTAAGCAATTGCATTGTCAAAGAATTATTTCCTTCACAAGAGGACCAAGCATATTGATGCTAAATATCATTTTATCAGAGAGTTGATTAAGAATGATGAAATCGTGTTGCAGCACTACAAGTTACAAGAACAATTTGTTGATATTTCACAAAGCCATTGGCATGTGAAAATTGTGTTTATCTCAGAGATTGTTTGGGAATTGTCAATGGCAGCAGTTTTTATTAAGGGGGAGTGTTGGAAATATTAATTTCAACCAACGCCTTAAACACACTAACAACCACCATACTTGCCCAGTCAAATTTTGTAGGGTGCAATTTTTTTTGTAGGCAGAAGGACTAAAGTTCTGAAGAGAAGTACAACGTTGACCATTCTGCAACACATCAGATAGTTAAAGCACTTAATACATAGTTGGTAAAATGTATAATCAAGACAACGCAACTCTTAGTTGCAGTCCGCAACCTCTGCAAGTTCAGAAAAAACCTCATTTTGTATAAATGCCCATCTTGTGTCTTAATGCTTTTCTCTGTCATGTATTAATGTCAAATTTGTATGTTGAGAAAAATATGAATGTAAAGAGTCATTTGTAAGGTTGAGCGAGAGAGAGGGTGAAATTTTGTGAGGTAGTGAGGAGAAAATCATGGAGAAAATATTGGTGAGTGCGTGAAAACCAATTTTATGGAGTTTTACAGATAATTATTCCGTGACCCCAGTGAAACATAAATCGCATTAAGATCTTTCTTGTTTTACTTGGAGTAGCAGCCTCCAATTTATCATATGAATGTATTTTCCTATGTTTTGAAATATAATAAAAAATATGTCATGTTGCGATGTGGTCTTAAACTTTCACAAGTAGATTTACCACAACCATTTGTTTTTACTTTGTTTTTACGTGAGTGAATTTTGTGTTTTATTAAGCCTCTGTGTAGTTGTGATTTCCTTTCCGCAACATAAGACTTGCCTTGCCACAATCATTTTTGAGCCAGAATCCTCTCCTCTTCCCCTGTGAAATTTTCTAACACCTTCGTCTTATAACATCATGTATCACTCCCTGCAATAAACTCTATGGCATCCCATTGATTAAAAACAATGTATACGTCCTCGTGCAATTATAAAATACAATGGGTTTGTTAATGGCATCTAGAGGTATGCTGCACGTTGGCCATCACACTGTCATATTACCACTTGCAACAACATATATGGTGACAATATATTTATCCCACATACCTACAGCTTTTATCGTTATCCTTGTAACATAATTAAACTCTTGATGTTCTTCATATGTTATCTCTTGTTGTTGATATCCTAAATTGTCCTATTTTCTATACCATTTCCATCAAAATCAACCTATGTTTTATCTCAATAAAAGTCCCTTCCTTCCTGCACTAGTACAAGATAGTTACCCATTCGTACACATGCTCATATTTTATATTAAGATTTATTCCAACACTTTATTAACCATTTTATATGGATTTCATGCCTATCTACATATCTCTTGTAACCCATATTAATTTCCTAGAGTAATCATGGAGCTCAGTATTAATTATGAATGAGTATGACTAGCGCAGGTAGATTCATGTACCGCCATGAGGATTGTCTAAGATTTCCGAGAAGCCAAATCTTCCACAAGGATGGGTCTCGATCCTTGACTCCAAGTTTAGTTGTTGATGAATTGCAGCAGGATAACAGGTGGCGCACAATCAGGGAATACTTTCCAAATTTAGGTTACGGCCAAGTGAGATTCATGTGTATTATAACTGTTAGCCAAGTTTGTAATTTTGGTTTCTAAGTCTGTTCAGCCAAAAGGCTTGAACAAGAAATGTCTATGATTAGTGAAAACGGCTAGAGTTCAAAGGATATATATGATATAGATATAGGTAGGAGAAAGCTGGTAAGTAGAGAACCATCTATTGTAATTTTTTTTATGTAATCTAGTTATCACCTCAGCTCTGGGGCTGGACTGCTTTGTCATGTACATTTTTCAAATCAAGTAATACAAGAGAATTGTCATGATTTGCATACACAACATCTAGTTTATCTTTGATGTATCTTTCGAAGTGCTAAGCTTTTTTGTTCCTTAGAAGGGAAATGAGCAAGTTGGCTAGGGCCCACCAAACCCAGCTCGTTTACCCCTCTCACTTTCGCTATTCAGAAAGAGGGTGTGGATATTTCGTTTGTAGTTATGTGATGTTATAGTTTTAATCTTTATCTTTCAAGTTCTAATTTAAAATATCTTTTGTAGGTAACGTGTGAAAAGGATCCGTGGTTTGAGAGTTAGTTGTGTTTACTTTGTTTATGAGATATCTTCCTTGCATTTATTTTATTCTTGATCTATGTTTTAACTCGTTTTGAATGGATCGTGTAGAGGACTCTTTCCTGCACCAGTGCATGTTGTTGCTTCTACTTTGGTTTAATCAATCTTTTGCAGCAAATACGGAATCACTTCTCTGCATATTGTTTCCAGTTATTACGCAAGTGAATGAATCATTAATTTAGTAATTGTCTTTGGTATTAAATGTACATCTTCAAGAGGATCTGGAAGCAGTTGCATAAAAATCATCATAGATATATCATACTTGAAAAGAACATAAGCATCTTTGAATGGATTAATAAAGTTAGATAAAACATGAAAAACACTTAGACTATTATTTTATTCTTTTGAAATGGTTTTATTTCGTGAAGTTTATTTCCTTTGCAAGGTATAATGAATTGAAGAACTTCCTTTTTTCACAGACAATTTACTTCAGAATTTCATTTACATTTGCAATTATTTTCCAGCACATATTTCAGTCTTTTCGAAAGTAATTTGGAAATGAAGTGAAGGAAGCTCTACTTTGGTGCAAGCGCTAGTCTCTTGTCACAGAAACAGAGTGCTCTAAGACCTTAGTCTTAGAGCACCTTCGCTAAGACATAAGTCTTCAGTAAGGGAGGTCACATATACTTTTGCACAAAGATATTGTACCTTCACTAGTGCAAGCATATTGTAACAGTGCAAGGACAGGTTGTTTGTGCGGAAGGAAGATCAGAAGGAAGACAGAATCCTGCAAGGGCCCACTTGTCAGACTGTTAGCCATCCATCTGAAGATGAACATAGCATTTCATTTCAGCATTTAAGATTGCTTCCATTGTGTGGAATTTCTTTACTTGATTTACATGCAAATTTTCTTTTACATTCCAGCACTAGAGTTGCTTTGGTGTTAAATACCTTTTCGATTGTTTTATGTTTAATTTTGCACAGCATTTCCTTTAAGAAGTAGGATTAAAGATAGAAAAAGTTCATACCGTTTCTGGCATTACCTGTGCTTCTTATCTAAGTTTACAAAACCCTCGCGTTGACAATTAAGTGTTGAGGAGTTTTCTCAAGCGCAATTCCCGCACCCAACACTTTGGCGCCATTGTCGGGGAGGCAATTTGAATTTGTAAGAATTTTCTATTTTTTGCAATAGGGGTAAGTCTATTATTATTTTTTCTATAGTGTGCTTCTATTGTTTGAAGGAATTTATAAGTGTCGATTTATTTATTTTGAAACCTGCATTTTTTATTTGAATTTAGTTTTGTCATTTTTTAAGATGAATGCCTAAAAGAGGTAGGGGTATGAAGACCACCACGGGCCAAAGAAAAAATGACAAATATGAAATAAAAACTCACATTGGGCCTTCTTTTGCAGGTAGAAAGTCCAAACAAACTCAGACTTATCAGGCAGGAACAATCCACCTAGGCCCTGGTAGCAGTGGTTCAGGTGTGACACAGCCCATAAAGGGGAAGAAGGGGACCATTGGAATCCATAGTCAACCTTCTCAGCCTGTTAAGAGAGATTTGGGTGGAACAAAAACAATGGCAGATACGGAAGACCATGCAAAAGGAAGTGGTGAAAATCAAGTAAATGAGGAACAATCCACTTTCGAATTCCCAATTGTGGATCCTAATACACAAGTACAAATGGAAAAAATTTCACCATTAGCTCTTCCTCATTTTTATGGTAAGGTACATGAAGACCCAAACTCTTTCTTATTTGATTTTGATATTTTGTGTAGGAGTTATGATTATTCATTTGTTGCCCAGAAGTTAAAGTTGTTTCTTGCAACCCTCAAGGATGCAGCACTCTGTTGGTTCATGGGACTAGGAGGAACCACTATATCTTCTTGGGAGAAAATGAAGAGAGTGTTCTTGTGAAAATATCAGGAATATTGTAAAACTAGAGATATTCAAGGTGAAATCTTTACTATTGTGCAAAATGATGATGAGACTTTAGAGGACTACTTGGAGAGATTCATGTATACCCTTCAAAGTTCAAAGCACAAATTTGATCTAAGTACCATTAGAACCTTGTTCTTACATGGGCTCACTGATGATGCTAGAAATAATTTAAATCTGTTAGGGCAAGGGGATATTGCTCAAAATACTTTTGATGAGATCTGTGACTTGTGCAGGAAATTTTCGAGGAATCAATATAGATCCGGTAAAGGAATTTGAAATAAAAACATAAAAATTGAATCTGCTGATGTTATTATTATTAGATTAGAAAACAAAAAGGACAATATGAAAATTGAAATAATAAATACTGTTAATAAACAAATAGACTCTTTGAAGTTTTAGCAGAAACTTGTAGAAGAGCAAGATATATTTTCTATTTTCTGTCCTAAATGTACAAGAAAGCATCCTTTAAGAGAATGTCCTCTAGATATTAAAGAAACTAATAAATGTGCAATTTTTGCAGATAACCATACTACGGATAAATGTCCCTCTATGCCTAGGATGAAAGTTGTATTGGAAGGGGAACAACCAGAAGCCGAATCATTGCATGCTATGGGAACACGAAGGAATTGGCCTCAGGTAAGTGCAGGTATGGTTCCTAAATCTCCACCACATTTTTTTGGTTATAATGCACATTCATATTCCTATCCTAACACTGGTCACTCTCATCTTTGGCAGCAGGGGAACCAATATCAATATGAACAACCCCCCCAATCTTGGAAACAAGGATGGAGGGGGCCAAACCATTCACATCATTCATGTAATTCCTATCATGCACCTATGCAATCATACCCTCCTACATATGCACCTTACCCAATGCCTCAACCATCGTTTCCTCAGCTGAGTCAACCTATGCCACCATTACCATTACCTCCACCATTTCAACCTTCTCAACTGCCTGCTCAACTTTTACTTAACCCCAATAATAAAGCAGTACAAATGATACATTCTATGACCCCGCTTTCTTCATCCAGATTTCAGACTATGCCAATTGGAGTCAATGATCTCCAATTGAGATCAAGTAGCCCATGGTGATTATCAATGAGAAAGGAGAGGAGGAAACTCTTGACCATTCTAAAAAAAGATGACACCATTCAACCTATCCCTGTACATTATGAGCCCTTGTCATCTTCTTCCAATCAACCTCCCTATCCAGAGAGGTTAGTGGTGGAGAGGAAAGACCCCATTCCTGAGTCTAGCCTGGCTTCCAAGCTTAAGAACCTTTTCACAAGGGTACCTTTGCTCCAAGCTATCAAAGAGATCCCCATTTGTATAAAAATTATTTGGGAACTCTGTCTCAACAATCCAGGAAGGAGAAGATTTGAACCCCAAACCATTCAATTTGTTGGTAGAGCAGCAGAGTTAATGACGAGATGTATGCAAATGGAAAAATATACTGACCCCGAAAACGCTGTTGTCTCTATTCAGATAGGTGATGTTCTTGTCTCCAATGTACTTATAGACCTAGGGGTAGCCATTAATGTTATGACCAAGCAAACCATGGATCAACTTTGACTGGTCCATATTCGTCCTACTCCCACTGTGCTTGAACTGGTAGATAGATCTAAAATCAAGCCGGAAGGAGTATTGCATGATGTGGTTGTCTCCTTAGATTCTTGGGAATATCCTACAAATGTCATTGTGCTTCAGTTAAACAACCCTGTGGGAGGGCATCCCTTAATATTGGGATGACCATGGCTTTCTACGGTCGACGCTTATATCGAATGTCGTTCTAGTGATATGTATATTTCCCATGGAGATTCTAGAAAGAAAGTCACCCTATATCCACCCACTAGATCCATTCAGGAGCTCCGAGACATTTTATGGTTAGAATATAGTAGTGATAAGGAGACTTAGTCTGTTTCCTTGATACATCAGAATGTTGAGTCCTCACAGGAGGGAGAGATTCAAGACTTCCTAAACAATCTAGACACCATGCCTAATTTTGTGTCACTGAGTTAGATTTTTAGTCTAGATTTTTAGGAAGGATATGAATCTCTACCCCCACCATCACCATCTCTAGTGACACCCTTATGTACTCTTGAGCCTGATACTACTCTTGTTGAGATTAGTCTAGGTAAATCCTTGTATATCAGTTTGGACTTGGATCCTTCTCAGTGAGAGCAGCTTGTGAATTTGTTGCAAAACCATCTTGATGCCTTTGCATTAGGTTATGAAGATATGAAAGGAATCCCTCCTGAAACTTTTACACACCATATCTATTTTCAAGATGGATCCTGACCTATCCAACAACCCCAAAGGCGAATGAACCTAGCGCTAAGAGACATTGTAAAAGAAGAATTGCAAAAACTCTTAGATGTCGATTTTATCTATCCCATTTCTGACAGCCATTGGGTCTCTCCATTAGTATTAGTCCCAAATAAAGATGGGAGATGGCACATTTGTATTGAATACAGAGAATTGAATAAATCCACTCTCAAAGATTACTTCCCCCTTCCTTTCATCGATGAGGTACTCGATACCCTCACTGGTAAGAAGTACTTTTCTTTTCTAGACGGCTTTAGTAGATATAACCAGATAAAGATAGCACCCGAGGATCAAGACAAAACCACTTTTATGTGTTCATGAGGTACATTTTATTATCGAGTGCTTCCTGTTGGGCTATGCAATGCCCCAGCTACCTTTCAAAGGGCAGTCTTGGCTATTTTTGTTGACCTTGAATGCATAGAAATCTATATGGATGATTTCACTGTGTTTGGTGATTCATTTTAGGAAGCCCTCAAGAATATAGAAAAAGTAGTTCTTTGCTGCCAAGAAGCTCATCTCGCCTTGAGTGATAAGAAATTTAGATTGATGTGCAAGGCGGGAGTCATTCTTGGCCATCTTATTTCCACAAAGGTATCCAAGTTGACCCTGCAAAAATAGAAGTCATTTCAAGTCTTCTTGTACCCAAAACTCAAAGGGAAGTGAGAGGTTTTCTAGGACATGCAGGCTACTATAGGAGATTCATTGAGAATTTCTCAAGGATAGCTATCCCCCTTTTCCGAATTTTAGCTAAAGATAGTGAGTTTTCTTGATCCACAGCTTGCCAATAATCCTTTAAAACATTGAAGGAAAAATTATTTCAAGCACTAGTGTTAAGAGGCCCAAACTAGTCCCTGCCATTTCATATTTCCAATTATGCCTCAGATACTGCTATAGGCATAGCTTTAGGACAGGAAGAAGACAAACAATCTTATGCTATCTATTTCATTAGTAAAAACTTGTCACCCACTTAACTCAATTAAATGGTTACCAAGAAAGAGTTTTTAGCTGTAATTATTTCCATTAATAAATTCAGACATTATATTACAGGATATGAAGTTTTTGTACATACTAACCATTCCGCTATAAGATATTTGATGAATAAACTATTAACTAGTGGTAGAGTGACTAGGTGGTTGTTATTATTACAAGAATTTAATATTACCATTGTTGATAGACCAGGAAAGTCAAATGTAGTCGCAGATTATCTTTCAAGATTAAATAATCCTGGTGAAGCAATTTCTGTTCATGATGATTTTCCTGACGAACATCATTTTACTATGTCAACAAAATCTCCATGGTTTGTTGAAATAGCTAACTATTTATTCACTGGAAAATTACCACTGCACTTATCTGTTCATGAAAAGCAGAATATCATTCAGAAAAGTGTTACATATTCCTGGATCCAAGGAGACCTCTTTTACACTAGAGCAAATCTCATTATCTATAGATGTGTAAGAGAGGAAGAGGTGTTTGATATCTTAAAATCTGCCCATGATGAACCTTGTGGAGGTCACTTCACTGATAAGCGGACTGGATAAAAAGTATTACGAGCTAGCTATTTTTGGCCTTCCTTGTTCAAGGATGCCAAACAGTATTTCAACCAGTGTGATAGCTATCAGCAAATTGGCTAACCTAATCAAACGAGTGAAATGCCTCTATGTTATGAAGTTATGATTGAGTCTTTTGAAAAATGAGCCATTGATTTCGTAAGACCAATAAATCATGCATCAAGCATATTTTGGTTTGTACAGATTTTGTTACAAAATGGGTAGAAGCTAAAGCTATTTATTTTGCTACCAAAAGAGTTGTTGATTTTCTTTTTATTGAAATCTTTACTAGATTTGGTGTGCCTAGAGAAATTTTTTATGACAATGGATCACAGTTTATTTCTAATCTAGTATAGGGTGTGATGGATCAGTACAAAATACGGCATAGGAAATCTACACTGTATCATCTGCAAGCAAATGTTCAAGTGGAGTCCACGAATAAGGTGATTGAGTCCATCTTCACAAAGACAGTAAAAATGCACAAAAAAGATTCGGCTGACAAACTTCTAGAAGCATTGTGGACCTACTGAACCACTTGGAGAAATAGCACAGGACACACACCATATGAGCTGGTGTATAGGAAACAAGTCCTTTTGCCAATAGAATTCTAGATCAAGACTTTCAGGACTGCAGTCCAATTGGGAATAGATCCCTCTAAAGCACAACAGTAGAGCCTTCTACAATTAAATGAGTTAGATGAAATCCGAAGGGATGTTGTTCAATAGAACATCTTGGCTTAATAGCGGTGCAAGAAGTTGCATGACAAGTCCATTCAGAAGAAGTAGTTCTAGCCAGGTGATTGGGTACTCCTTTACGATTCAAGATTCAAACATTTGAGAGGAAAATTCCATACACGCTAGATGGGAACCTATGAGGTGGTCAAAGTGTTCGAAAATGGTGTGGTAAAAATCAAAAATATTGATGGACGAAATTATGTGTTCTTGGTGAATCGGCATAGACTAAAGGTATATTTTTAGCCCCTTACTAAAGGAGATTTTATGTAGTAAGTTCAACAAC